>CM031946.1:22234641-22530958 GCA_018749465.1 Paracanthobrama guichenoti | reverse complement strand
TCTCTGTGGCAGGGTGCAAGGGTGTGCATGTTCTGGATACATGCACCCAAAACCTTCTCTTGCATTCTTTTCTTTTGTCAACCAATCTGGACTGATTATGTCACTATTGAGACTGATTATGTCACTATTGGCGTCTTCTAACAATAATTTGAATTCACTGTCTGTCGACAAAGGGGGTATGTCAACTTTCTCCATTATTGGAATCAGCCTAGCATTCCTTCTAACCATTTTGTGATGTTTTCCTGACACAGTGGAGACGCTCCAACACTTTCCTGACAAAGCAGAGGATAACCTAGTGTTACGTTTTGTTGCTCCTGCTGTTTCCTGTTTCTCTCTCTCTCTCTCTCTCTCTCTCTCTCTCTCTCTCTCTCTCTCTCTCACCCACTGAAGAGATGGCTTCTGATATTTTGTTTCTTTTTGGAAATTGTTCCTAAACTGAAAACAACTGAGAGAACAAGAAATAAAATATAAAAATGGAAATATCAGAAACGACGATTGGATGCATTCTTGGATGCCAGAAAATATGACAATATAACACCAGTCCTCAGGTCTTTACACTGGCTTCCAGTTACATTTAGGATCGATTTTAAATGTATTATTACTGGTATATAAATCACTCAATGATCTAGGACCTCAATACACTGCAGATATACTCTTAGAATATAAACCCAGCAGATCACTCTAGATCATTAGGATCACATCAGCTAGAATTACCAAGGTTCACTCAAAGCAAGGAGAGTCTGCTTTTGCTATTATGCCAGCCGCAGCTGGAACCAGCTTCCTGAGAGAAGTCAGATGTACTCCAGCAGTAGCCACTTTCAGATCCAGACAAAAAAAAAAATGCTCTTCTCTTATTTGCATATTTTTCAGTTCAAATATCTAAAATTCTTTAATCAAGATGCATTTACTAGATAACCCAATATATTTTTCTTGTTTTCTGGGGAAAATAATCTAAATGAAGTGAGTTTTTGCTTAAAACAAGCAAAATTATCTGCCATTGGGGTGAGAAAAATATTTCTTATTTCTGTTTGGGATGGAAAGTCTCAAGGTACCACGAAGGAAAGCAGTGATAAAAATTCGTAGCTGAAAAGAGGTACACTAGGATTCCCCTGTTGAATGCTCTGTTGCGATGCAACTGTGTCCTCAGAGTGCTTCCAACATGGCGTGGGTGATCCTAAGCACCCCTCCAAAGCCTATAGATTCACATCAACATTGGTGGCGAAATCCTACAGAACTGGTGGGAGACAGGCTGCCTCCTCTTTGCATGCCATGGCCATCCTGCAGGTCTACCAGGCGCAGATGCCCAGGGACATGCACGAGGGGTAGAGGCTGGCCCAGGGCTCATGGATGAGCTGCGTGCCACACCACCCGCCCCTCGCCCCCTCCGGGCGACAAAGGTGGCGCCACGCTCCTGGGTCAGGTGATGTCCACAGTTGTGGTCCAGGAGAGACACCTGTGGCTCAACCTGGCTAATATGCGGAGCAGCTGTGCGAACACGTTTCCTCGGCGCCCCATATCCCAGGCTGGGCTCTTCAGCGATGTGGTTGAGAAGTTTGCCCCAACAGTTCTCAGCCACCCAGAAACGAACTGAGGCCATCAAACACATACTGCCCCGGCGGCCAGCTGCTGCCTCCACCCGCCGCCAGCACAGCCTTTGCCTCAGCCTGCTGCCGCGCTGAGGTGCCCTCCCGCCTACGCCCCAGCAGCAGCCTTCATCCGGGCCATGCGTGAGGATGCTGCAGGAAGCGCCATGCCATTCTCATTCCCCTCTGGTGCCAGATTGCTGCCTGCTGCCGAGAAGTGCGAGTCGAGACTGTTCCTCCAGCCGAGATGAAGTCCAGCTTCTACAGCCCCACTTCATTGTACCCAGAAAGCTCGGTGGGTTTCAACCCAATCCTGGACCTGTGTGTCCTGAACCGATCCCTTTACAGGCTTCCGTTCAGGATGTTGACAGCCAAACGCCTTTTCGAATGCGTTAGTCCAGCAGATTGGTTTGCAGTGATCGACCTGAAGGACACGTCTGGGCCTTTGGGTCAACTGGGAGAAGAGCAAACTCTGCCCTGTGCAGAGGATCTCTTTCTCTGTATGAAGATTGACTAGTTCGCCGTATACGTGCAGCTTACTTGGCCAGTGTGCAGTCACTGCTGACTTGCCTCCGTCCGTCGAGAGCAAGAGGGTGGTTCCATTGAGTTATTTCAGAGGCTCCTGGGGCATGCTGCCTGGCATCTGCAGCCGCGGTCACGCCACTCAGATTTCTTTATATGAGACCGCTTGGACCTGCCTACAGACCTTCATCCCGTGGTCGAACCTCAGTTTTCTACGGGCCAGAATGTTCCCTTAGAACAGTTCCCTTAGAATGAGTTTCCAGGCATATTGTTGTCAGCAGATCCCTCTGCCACAGGCTGGTGTGCCATGTGCAATGGACATGCTCCCCGTGCCTCCTGCATGTCATCAAGTTGTAGGCAGTATGATTAGGAAATCTGCACTGCTTCTGAGCATACGTGCTAGTCAAGGTCTGACAACACAGCCACAGTAGCGTATATCAGCCCGACAGGGTAGTCTACACTCCCACCGTATGCCGTACGTGCATGTCGATGCTGCAATCAAGCACTGATTGCCGTACAGGAGACCTCGAACCGTGTAGTCGATTTGAGCTCTCGCGGCTTCAGCCACTTCGGGGAATGGACACTCCATCCCCAGATGGTTCAGCTGATTCTGTGCTCTCGTTTCTCCAGGAAAGGGTTGGAGGCCAGGCTGTGTCCTTCCACCTTGGTCTATGTGGCCGCTATCTCAGCCTATCACCTTGTGGAGGCGAAAAGAAGTCAGCACGACCTAAGTCATCAGATTCCTGAGGGGGGGAGACTAAATCTCTCGCTCTCCCCTGCAAACCTCTTGGGACCTCACAGTGGTCTTATCCGCTTCCTGCAGAGAGCTCCTTGAGCGCTGCGATAAGTCGAGCTTAAGTTCCTGTTTATGAAGACCAGTGCTTCCTGATTGCTTTGGTCTCCATCAAGAGGGTAGGGGACCTGCAGGCATTTTCAGTTGATAGTATGCCTGGAATTCGGGCCAGCTAACTCTCACATGATCCTGGGACCCGGCAGTGAATATGTGCCCATGGTTCCCATCACACCCTTCAGGAATCAGGTGGTGAACCTGCAAGCGCTGCCTTTGGAGTGAGTAGACCCAGCCTTGGCACTGCTCTGTCCAGTACACGCCTCTTAAGCTTCGTAGAATTTTTCTGCTGCCATATTTCCTTCCCGAGTTATTCTGAGAAATATTTGTAAATTATTTAAAAAAACATTCAATTGTCCTTTATCAGCTGTTTTCTCAGCATTAGATTGTCCAAATATAATGAAATTTATATTTTTTCTAAAAATATAAAAAGTTTGCTAACAAATGACACCTACCATTTGACTCTCATTGCTATTTTGAGTTATGAGTCTTTAAAGGTTGTGTATATCACTCCAGACAAAAAACTCTAAAAATACCCTCAGGGCTTAAGGGTTTAAAAAATGTTTTAACTATGACTTTGACAATGATAGGTGTGAAAACAATTCTAGTTAAATTATTAAATTAAATCATCACCTTTATTTTATTTATATAAGCGCTTTTTTAACAAGTCCAATTGTTTCAAAGCAGCTTCACATTGTTAACAGGAAAATAATGCAACAGAATTTGTACAGCCGTTCTGGTGAAAGCGGTGATGTTATCAGCTAATTTCAGAGTATCATATAGTGTCAATGCGGGCAGATCAGTAATATAGTTGAAATTTAGGTGTCCCCAACTGAGCAAGCCAAAAGCCAGAGTAGCGGTGGCAAGGAACAAAAACTCCTTCAGGGTCAGAATGGAGAAAAAACCTTGGGAGAAACCAGGCTCAGTCGGGGTGCCAGTTCTCCTCTGGCCGACAGACAAACAGTGTATGATTATAATTCTGGTAACATAGCAGGTCTTAATTCATAGGCAAATAGATATTTGTAAGATTATTAGAAAGATTGGAGTAAATCACGCCCGAGACGGGTTTAATGAGGATGTCGTGTCATGCAGCATTTACAGGGGAGTTTATTTGACATGTTCTCTGCAGACATTTCAGGGATCGTTGGTCATGTCCAGGCGCTGGTCCACCATCTGATCTGGATACGGCCCGGATCAGCTGACTGCAGTAAACCTCAGGATAAACAGAGAGACTAACATTGGCGTGATGCCATTCTTCTTATGATGTAACGAGTACATCAGCTGTTATAGGAAGTGTTCGGTTCCGGCTGATCTAGTTAATGCAGCCCTAACAATCATTTACTGATTTGAATAATAGAAATTGATAATGTTTTATGTGTAAGCCATAGTAAGAGATGCGCTTTTAGTCTAGATTTAAACTGACAGAGTGTGTCTGCTTCCCGAACAATGCTAGGAAGACTGTTCCAAAGTTTAGGCGCTAAATAGGAAAAGGATCGACCGCCTGCAGTTGATTTTGATATTCTAGGTATTATCAACTGGCCAGAGTTTTGAGACCGCAATAGGCGTGATGGAGTATAAATCGTTAAGAGCTGGCGCTCAAGTACTGGGGAGCTAAACCATTTAGTGCTTTGTAAGTAATAAGCAAAGATTTTAAAATTTATATATGATGTTTAATAGGAGCCAGTGCAGTGTTGACAGAACCAGGCTAATATGGTCATGCTTCCTTGTTCTAGTAAGAGCTCGAGCTGCTGCGTTTTGGACCAGCTGGAGTTTGTTTATTAGCGGGCAGGGCAACCACAGTAAAGCATTACAGTAATCTAGCCTTGAGGTCATGAGCGCATGAATTAACTGTTCAGCATTTTTGCATCGAGAGGATGTGCCATAATTTAGATATATTTTTAAGATAGTAGAATGCAGTTTTACAGCCATCAGTGTTAGACAGTATTCTGAGGTTACTACTTACAGAGTTTTTGTCCAATAATTAAAAATTCCGTTTTTTCTGAATTAAGTTGCAGGAAATTACTAAGACATCCAATGTTTTATATCAGCTATGCATTCTGTTAATCTTGTGAATTGGTAAGTTTTAGCCAGGCGTGAAGAAATATAGAGCTGAGTATCGTCAGCATAACAGTGAAAACTAATGCCATGCTTCCTAATGATATCTCCCAGTGGTAGCATGTACAGGGTGAAGAACAACGGTCCTAGCACTGAGCCCTGCGGTCACTCCACATACTGAACTTGTGATCGGTGTGACATCTCTTCATTTACTGCTACAAACTGATGGCGGTCAGATAAGTATGATTTAAGCCATGCCAATGCAGTTCCACTAATGCCAACATAATTTTTGAGTCTATTCAAAAGAATGTTGTGGTCGATAGTATCGAATGCAGCGCTAAGATCGAAGTAACACTAATAGAGAGATACAACCACGATCGGATGATAGAGTAAATCATTTGTAACTCTGATGAGAGCAGTCTCAGTACTATGATGCGGTCTAAATCCTGACTGGAAATCCTCACAGATACCATTTCTTTCTAAAGGAACATAATTGTGAAGACACTGCCTTTTCCAGTATTTTTGATAGGAAGGGTAGATTTGAGATTGGCCTATAATTGACTAATTCTGTAGGATCAAGTTGAGGTTTTTTTAATAAGTGGTTTAATAATAGCCAACCAAAAGTTTTCGGTACATATCCTAATGACAAAGATGAGTTAAGGCGGAGACAGCTAGCAGACGGTCAGGTAAGCCAGTCCGTCTGCTTCCTGACCTGGGCCCCAGTTAGTCAGGTTTAGCTTTAAGACTATAAGAAGAGCAGCACCACTCCAAGAAGGATGGATGCCATCCCCTTTTCAACAGGTCAGGTCTGTCCCAAAAGCTTTTCCAATTATCTATGAACCCTATGTTATTTTGCTGTAAATAACTGTAACTTTTATGTCGTGTTTTAGTCGGATTAATCAACAAATACAGTACAACCCGGCGGTGAGATGTAAACAGGTCCGTCATTCTTCTCCAGTCATTGTCACTTGCACTGCATGTTTCATGTTTAGTGTATCTGTCTCCGTTAGCGAGCAGGGTTTCACATGTGATAAATGTAAGGAGATAGTCAGGCTGATGGCGAAGATTTCAGAATTAGAGTCACACATCCAGACATTATTTGAGAATAGTGAGAATGTAACAGCTTTAGACACTACTTTGGATGTGACTAGCTTAGTGAGCGTTGTACATTGTTCGGTTCCAGCTGTAGCGTCCATGCAACAGGGCGGTGGGTAGCAGTGAGGCTCAAAAAAACTCTTCCGTTCGATTACAACATCAAACAGGTTCTCTCCACTCCAGTAGCGCACCCACTGAGAATCCTGTTGAAAGTGCCCTAGTTATTGGTGATTCTATTACGGAACATGAAAATAGAGACACCAGCCACCATAGTGAGCGCCTGACATCAAAGCAAATTTTAAAGTGCTGGCTAAAGCTAATCGTAAATTCTCTAAGATTAATATTCACATCGGCACTACTTGATGTTAAAACTTACGCCAGTTGGAGATCACCAAAATTAACATTAAAGAGGTGTGTGAACTGCACTTAAATCACGATGGCAGATGCAGTTTTTGTTCTGGTCCGCTCCTATTAAAAGGAGTGATGTTCTTAGCAGACTATCATCACTCAATGGCTGGTTGTCTAAGTGGTGTCTGCAAAATAACATAGGGTTCATAGACAATTGGAAAAGCTTTTGGAGGCAGACCTGACCTATGTTGAAGAGGGACGGCATCCATCCTTCTTGGGGTGGTGCTGCTCTTCTCTCTAGTAATTTGGCACATAGTCTTAGAGCTAAACCTTGACTAACTGGGGCCCAGGTCAGGGAAGCAGACAGACTGACTTACCCAACCGTCTGCTAGCTGTCTCCGTTACAGAAGTCAGATAAATCCCAACACATAGAGACTCTTTCACTAGATATTATCACATAGAGACTGTGTCTGTTCCCGAATTAGTAAATACAGAAAACCATTAAGACCATTCAACAGTAAAAACTTAATTGATGTCCAACAAATAAGCAACAGATATAATACAGATGATCAAATGATAAAGCTCGGGTTGCTGAATATTGATCCCTTTCCCCAAAAGCGCTTATTGTTAATGATATAATTACAGATAATAATCTAGATGTGCTGTGTTTGACAGAAACCTGGCTAAAACCACTGACGACTACATTACTTTAAATGAGTCCACCCCACAAGATTATTGTTATAAACAGAGCCGAGTCTGAAAGGTAAAGGGGAGGGTTGCTGTAATTTATAATAATATCTTCAGTATTACTCAAGTCTAGTTTCAAATATAATTCTTTTGAAATGTTGGTGCTTTATGTAGCGTTATGTAGTGTAATTGATAAATCCCGTTTGACATTTGTGCTGGCTACTGTATACAGGCCACCAGGGCACAATACAGATTTTATCAAAAGAATTTGCTGACTTTCTATCAGAGTTAGTACTGGCTGCAGATAAAGCACTAATTGTTGGTGATTTTAATATCCTTGTAGATAATGAAAAAAGACGCATTGGGATTAGCATTTAGAGACATTCTAAACTCTATTGGAGTAAGGCAACATGTGTCAGGACCTACTCATCGCCTTAATCATACTCTAGACTTAATATTGTCACATAGAATAAATGTTGATACCGTTGAAATTCTGCAGCAGAGCGGCGACATCTCAGATCATTACCTAGTATCATGTATACTTAATTTAGCTAAGGCTGCAAAGCCGTCCCCTTGCTTTAAATATGGCAGAACTATCACTGCGCCACTAAAAATTGCTTTGTAAATAATGTTCCTCATCAGTTTCATCTCCTCAGCATCCCCAGATAGCTTAGAAGAACTCGATTTTGCAACAGAAACTATTGACTCTCTTTTTCCAGCACTTTAGACACAGTTGCTCCCCAGCGCTTAAAGAAGATTAAAGAACATAGTCCAACGCTGTGGTACAACGAGCACACCGGGCCCTTAAAACAGCAGCCAGAAAAATGGAGCACAGCTGGAAGAAAACAAAACTAGAGGTTTTTCATAATTCATGGAAAGAGAACATGATCGCATACAGAGGCCATAAAAACTGCTAGATCTGCTTGTTTCTCGACTCTCTTAGAAGAAAACAAACACAACCCTAGGTATTTATTCGATACAGTGGCTAAGTTAACCAAAAATAAAGCTTCAACTTCTGATGGTTTGTAAACAGCACAGCAGTAATGACTTTATGAACTTCTTTACGTGTAAGATTGATAATATTAGGAAGAAAATTATAACATATAAGACAGCCGTCTACTACAGTATCGCATCAGACAGAGCATTGTAGTGTCACTGAGAAAAATTTACATTCATTCACCTCTAGAGAGGAAGAGTTAAATCTATTAAAGAGATGCTACCAGAGGTCATAGATCCTCTTCTTAATAACATTAACTTATTAGGATATGTACCGAAAACTTTTAAGTTGGCAATTATCAAACCACTTATTAAAAAACCTCAACTTGATCCTACAGAATTAGTCAATTACAGGTCAATCTCAAATCTACCCTTTCTGTCAAAAATACTGGAAAAGGCAGTGTCTTCACAATTATGTTCCTTTTAGAAAGAAATGGTATCTGTGAGATTTCAGTCAGGATTTAGACCGTATCATAGTACTGAGACTGCTCTCATCAGAGTTACAAATGATTTACTCTTATCATCCGATCGTGGCCGTATCTCTCTACTAGTGTTACTCGATCTTAGCGCTGCATTCGATACTATCGACCACAACATTCTTTTAATAGATTTGAAAATTATGTTGGTATTAGTGGAACTGCATTGGCATGGTTTAAATCATACTTATCTGACCGTTATCAGTTTGTAGCAGTAAATGAAGAGATGTCACACCAATCACAAGTTCAGTATGGAGTACCGCAGGGCTCAGTGCTAGGAATGTTGCTCTTCACCCTGTACATGCTACCACTGGGCGATATCATTAGGAAGCATAGCATTAGTTTTCATTGTTATGCTCATGATACTCAGCTCTATATTTCTTCACACCCTGACGAAACTTACCAATTCACAAGATTAACGGAATGCATAGCTGATATAAAACATTGGATGTCTAGTAATTTCCTGCAACTTAATTCAGAAAAAAATGAATTTTAAATTATTAGACAAAAAACTCTGCAAGTAGTAACCTAGAATACTGTCTAACACTCGATGGCTGCTCTGTCAAGCCCTCGTCATCATTTAGGAACCTGGGTGTGCTCTTAGAAACGTGGCTTTCAAATGAAAGATTGGTATCAATTTAGCAACTAAACTCTGGAACAGTCTTCCTAGCATTGTTCAGGGAGCAAACACACTCTGTCAGTTTAAATCTAAACTAAAAACTCATCTCTTTACTATGGCATACACATAAAACATTATCAATTTCTATTATTCAAATCAGTAAATGAATGTTAGGCTGCATTAACTAGGTCAGCCGGAACCGGGAACACTTCCCATAACACCTGATGTACTTATTACATCATAAGAAGAATGGCATCTACACTAATGTGAGTCTCTCTGTTTATCCCGCGGTTTACTGCAGTCAGCCGTATCCGGGCCGTATCCAGATCAGATGGTGGACCTGCGCCTGGATATGACCAGCACATCCCTGAAATGTCTGCAGAGAGCATGTCAAATAAACTCCCCCTGTAAATGCCGCATCGTCACGACATCCTCAAACCCGTCTCGGCATAGCGACTCAATCTTTCAAATAATCTGCAATGTTGCCAGAATTATAATCATACACTGTTGCATTATTTTTCTGTTAACAATGTAAAGCTGCTTTGAAACAATTGGACTTGTTAAAAGCGCTATATAAATAAAAGGTGACTTGACTTGACTTGTCTCTCAGATTTCAAGATAGGCAGAGGATCACCAATTCCCCCAATGCTACTGGCCAAAAATAGTGGAGCAATATCAGAAAGGAGTTTCTCAGAGAAAAATTGCAAAAAGAGTTTGAAGGTATTATCATCTACAGTGCATAATATCATCCAAAGATTCAGAGAATCTGGAACAAACTCTGTGCGTAAGTCAAACCAGAAAACCATACTGGATGCTTGTGATCTTCGGGCCTTAGAGCGGCACTGCATCACATACAGGAATGCTACTGTAATTGAAATCACAACATGGGCTCTGGAATACTTCCAGAAAACATTGTTAGTGAACACAATCCACCGTGCCATTCGCCGTTGCTGGCTAAAACTCTATAAGCCATATCTAAACATAATCCAGAAGCATGAGCGTTTTCTCTGGGCCAAGGCTCATTTAAAATGGACTGTGGCAAAGTGGAAAACTGTTCTGTGTTCAGACCAATCAAATTTTGAAGTTATTTTTTGGAAAACTGGGACGCCATGTCATCCGGACTAAAGAGGACAAGGACAACCCAAGTTGTTGTCAGCGCTCAGTTCAGAAGCCTGCATCTCTGATGGTATGGGGTTGCATGAGTGTGTGGCATGAGCAGCTTACACATCTGGAAAGGCACCATCAATGCTGAAAAGTATATCCAAGTTCTAGAACAACATATGCTCCCATCCAGACGTCGTCTCTTTCAGGGAAGACCTTGCATTTTCCAATATGACAATGCCAGACCACATACTGCATCAATTACAATGGCTGCGTAGAAGGAGGATCCGGGTACTGAAATGGCCAGCCCACAGTCCAGATCTTTCACCCATAGAAAACATTTGGCGCATCATAAAGAGGAAGATGCCACAAAGAAGACCTAAGACAGTTGAGCAACTAGAAGCCTGTATTAGACAAGAATGGGGCAACATTCCTATTCCTAAACTTGAGCAACTTGTCTCCTCAGTCCCCAGACGTTTGCAGACTGTTATAAAAAAGAAGAGGGGATGCCACACAGTGGGAAACATGGCATTGTCCCAACTTTGATGAGATGTGTTGATGCCATGAAATTTAAAAATCAACTTATTCTTCCCTTAAAATTATACATTTTCTCAGTTTAAACATTTGATATGTCATCTATGTTGTATTCTGAATAAAATATTGAAATTTGAAACTTCCACATCATTGCATTCTGTTTTATTCACAATTTGTACAGTGTCCCAACTTTTTTGGAATCGGGTTTGTACAAGGGTACTTCTCTCAATGAGCAGCTCCTGCCAGGACCAAACCTGGGACCATCTCTCCTCAGGGTCCTACTGCGATTTCGACTGCACTGTGTTGCGATCAGTGGAGACATTAAGGGTATGTTTCACCAGGTTCGCCTGTTACCTGAGGACAGACCCTTACTGAGATTCCTTTTGCGAGATTAGCAACGAGAGATTCCACCGTAAGTATATGAATGGCAGGTGCTGCTGTTGGGACCAGCAGTAGTCCCTGCTTTGCCATCTATGTGCTACAAAAGCATGTCAAAGAACATCCACGCAGCACTTCTGACCTCATCCAGAATGTCAAATCCAGTTTCTATGTTGATAATTGCCTGGAGAGTCTACCTACTGCTGCAGCAGTCAAGACTATGGATGACTTGCATGCACTACTGGCGGATTTGAAATTAGGCAGTGGACAAGCAACCAATCATCAGTAGTAGCTCACTTACCATCTGATGCCAGATCCCAGGACATGGAGCGATGGCTGGAGTACAATCGGTGTGATCCACAGAACCTGCATTAGGACTCTGCTTGAATTGTAGAACAGACACAGTTCAGTACTGACAATGCGTACCGTTTACAAGATACTAGCGAGTCAGTATGACCCATTGGGTTTCATCACGCCTTATACCACCAGAGCCAAGATTCTCATACAGCAGCTACGGTCAAAGAAAAGAGACTGGGATGACTCAGACCTCCCTGCAGAACTATGTGAGTCTTGGAATGTCTGGGAGAGGAATTACCGCACCTCAGCACAGTTTCAATCCCGAGTTTTTATGTTCCCGAAGCCATGGATAATCCCGGACCAGGCACCACCCACCACCTTCATGTTTTCTGTGATCCGTCAGAAAGGGCGTATGGAGGGTAACATACCTCTGTACAACTTATGGGGCGTCACCATTGTCTCATTCATTATGGCCAGGTCAAAAGTGGCCACTAAATGCCAACAGACCATGCCATAGTTAGAGTTGTGTGAGGCACTGGCTGGAGCACAGCTGGCAAAATTAATCCAGACAGAATTGTCATCCTTCTTGCAACAGACCACCCTATGGACAGACTCTACAACCGTCCTAGAATGGTTACAGTCAGAGTCATGCCCGATTCAAGGTATTTGTCGGCACTCATGCATCTGAAATACAAGAACTGACAGATCAGCGATCATGGCGTTATAATCGACTCACCTAATAACCTAAGTCTAACAAATTAAAAAGGCATGACATTCTGCAGTTTTGCCTCTGTACCACCACAGAATGATATCCCAGATGCAAACCCCGTTTGATTCACGGAAGGACCTGGTCGAGGCTGTTGGTCAGCAATGCCAAACCAGACTCACTCAATTAACAGCTACCGTGAAGCAGAAGCTATTCTCCTGCAAGCCTGCCAAGCACAAAGTTTTCCAGAAGAGCTTGTTTCACTAAGAGCTGGCCATCCTTTTCATATCAGCAGCAGACCCAGAGCTGGACCAAACAACAGGTCTCATCAGAGTAGGTGGGAGGCTACAGCAGTTATAGCAGGTTAGTGATCTTGATATCCATCCCATTGCCTCGACCCTCGTCGACAAAGCGAGAAGTGGTTGTTTTTTTTTTAAGTGCCTGACAACATATGCCATTCATTTGGATCTCCTTAATTCACTGGATACAGATGCCTTCTGGTCCGGTTTCCTGACACACTGCCACTCGGTCCTCATCCAGCCGAGAGGCTCTTCTTAGCACCGTGCCATGCGCTGCATGCCAAAAATATGATAAATAGTGGGCGGTTCAATCCTCCGCCCCTGGCGGCAAACGGCAGTGGCTCCTCCTACTGAGAGCCAGCAGTGAGTCCTGTGCTCCCTGCTCCCCTATAAATATGTATAAATATTTATAAATACTCTTTTATACATCCTTTCCGGATGCACTGTATATGTGCAGCAGGGCTCTCTCACAGAAGTGTCATGCATTGAGTGTGACAGTCACTCATTTCGGTCTTTTGGAATCACGCCTCCCGCCACACATTGTATTTCTCACACAGAAAAACTATTTATCATATTTTTAATATGCTCCTGTTTTAATGTTACAGCAAACCCAAAATGTATCTGGCTACGGTGCTCAGAGTTGAGCTCAGTTTTTCATGAGTGTCTGTAACTTAGCCAACAGTTTTACAGCCTGACAATACCTGCTCAGAACAAGTAGTCTAGGCCTAGTTATATTTTCATTATCACACGATGACTGACATTTTGTCACATTAAACATTTCTCTCTCCAAATAGACTTAATAATTTTATTAGCACTAAATAAATTAAAGTGTATTGCATCATCAATGTTATAGGGCACTTTTAAAATCATGTCATATTTTATATCCTGGCCAGGGATGCATTAATCATTGCATCTGTCTTTCAAAGATGTCAGGTAAAAGGCAACTAAGCGCCCTCTCATTCGCTCTGAGAGGAAAGCCCCCTTAAAAGGCCAGGTTACAGGATGCTGGCCCAGAGAAGGTGGTGAAAAGGGTAGGCCCATTAGAGGAGGAGACAGAGGAGGAGACGGTGCAGGTGGAAGTGGAAGAGACAGTGCAGGTGGAAGAGGAAAAGACGGTGCAGGTGGAAGAGGAAGAGACGGTGCAGATGGAAGAGGAAGAGACAGTGGAGGAGATGACTAGGGTGTTAGAAGAGACCATCAAAACACTTACAATAAACAACACCAGTCATAATCTCTCTCTCTCTCTCTCTCTCTCTCTCTCTCTCTCTCTCTCTCACACACACACACACACACACACACACACACAGAAATGAATAAATGGAAATTGAATAAATACTTGGTATTTGGTTAAATTGTGTTCAGTGATCCTTACTAAACACAACAACACCCCATTGTTGTGTTTGGGTGGGGGTTGGAGATGTCACTCTTGCCTGTCTTCAAAACTTGAGAGCCCTGGTGCAGCATCCGCCTGGATGATGCGGCGGCAGCCATATTGCGCCAGAACGGAATGCTAATTGCACTGTTGACTGTGTGATCTTATATAGACAGCTGTGTGCCTTTTCAAATCATGTTCAGTCAGCTGATTTTACCACAGGAGGACTCCAGCTGTAGAAACATCTCAAGGATGATCAGTGGAAAATCACACACCAGGCTGCGAATACTTATGTACACATGTTTTATTTTTAATACATTTGCAAAGATTTCACACAAAGCTTCTTTCACGTTGTCATTATGGGGTATTGTTTGTATAATTTTGAGGAAAATAATGAATTTAATCCATTTTGGAATAAGGCTGTAATGTAACAAATGTGTAAAAGTGAAGTGCTGTAAATACTTCCCGGATGCACTGTATATTACTGGTATCTGACAAGATCCTGAGTCGATGAGATCAGAGAAGCTTAAGAAACGACACATCTCACATCAGGGGATGCAACACACGGAAGCACACACCAGAAAGTACATTTATGCTTTGAACTGCTTATTTGACAAGATATTTGCTATAAATGAGAAAGAAAATGTTCCTGTTATGGGCACTTTAAGATCTATATTTAGTGTTCATATATCATATTTACAGCAAGTATAGTTTCCTGAGAGAAAAAGGGGATGTGGTGTGGTGTTAGATGCATTTATATAATTGCATATGGACTCCACTAGAGGGCCACCTTGGTTTTGCTTCTGTGGTTACGGGGAGTGAAGAGCGAGTGATTCAGATACATGAGCTGGTGAGCAACATGAGCTGATAGTGTTCACTAATATGTATGTGGTTCTGAGATATACCTCTCCATGCGTGTAGTTCATCAAATACACGACACAAGAAGGAATAATGTCCCCACCAATATCAAAATCAAACCTACATCCATGAACAATATTATTCATGCAGTGATTTATTACATTGAAAAGACTGAAATATTGTGCATATTTACCCTTAGCCTCTACAGGGAATGTAACATGATTACAATAAGAGCTCAAAATGACAATATATTGGTAAGTATTCTGATTAAAGCTAAGATTAACATTGATTGTAGATTATATGTAAGCATCTCCTATAGTAAATAACACAGACAGATCTTGTGTAGTCAGAAATCTTGTGTAGTCAGACACAGAGCAGTGATAATGGTGATTCGTCATGATTAAATCTCCAGCAAAAGAAAGCAAAGCATCAGGATGATCAGAGAGGAAGCCGTCCTGCCACTGGAGCTGCAAAATATATCCACATACTCGCTAAAAGAGGAGAGGTACACATGGGAAAATAAACCTCATTAATGCAATAGAAAAAGACCAATTTACAAATGTACATTCATAATGAGCATGCAATATATAACTTCACAAAACAACAGTGAGTTCAAAAACATACAGTGCAACCAGTGTAGTCTGAGTCACACACAAATGACTCTTTTGAGGCAGTTCTGTTAGTGAATAATTCAGACAGACTGTTTGAATCACTCACAGGACACAAATCATTCACTAATTCAACTTTTGAGACGCTTTGGAAACATTTTTGGATGTCCTCAGTTGTTGTAAAACTATTTCATGAATAAAGCAAATAGAGATTGTCACTGAAACACATCCAAATGCATCATACTCAAATCACAGTTACTCAAAGTGTATTGGGGAAGCGAGTATGAATACCCAGCCCTGTTTACGGTTATGGCGTGAAACTCCTGTTCTTCGTATCACTGCCACAGCAGATTCTGTTCTTGTCATAAAGCAATGCTCTGTTATGTTGGGATGTCACTGTTTAAAATAATGCTGTAGACTCACCCCTCATTGTGTCCTGGTGTAGCTGCAGTGCTAGTTGGTGTTGTAGTTGGTGTTGCTGTAGTTGGTGTTGTAGTTGGTGTTGCTGTAGTTGGTGTTGAGTTCAGCTGAGGTGTGGGAAGAGCTCTAGGAAACAAACAAAAAAAATACTGTCAGGTTTTTATCATCATATTTACATTTATTCATTCATTTGGATTCATTTATCCAAAGCGACTTACAACTGAGGAATACGGGAAACAATCTGTCATGAAAAGATGAAAAAAAATCACAAAACGTGATTGAAATACTAAGTATTGGACATTGCTTAGAGTAGCATAAGCTAGAATAGGGAGTGAATAAAGGAAAATTTAGGGGTTTTTTTTTTTTTTTTGGAGGTTAAGTGCTCACGGAAGAGATGAGTTTCAGCTGTCTTTTGAATGTTGTCAGTGATTCTGCCTTCCGGATGGAGGTGGGGCGCTCATTCCACCAACATGGAACAGTGAACGAAAATGTTCTGGAAAGACCACGAGCTGTCGCTGAGCCTGTGGTGGGTCTGTAAGCAAGCATCAGTGTCTTGAACTTGATGAGAACAGCGAGTGGTAGCCAGTGCAGAGAGATGAAGAGAGGTGTCAAATGGGCCCTTTTGGGCTCGTTGAAGACAAGACGTGCCGCTGCATTCTGAATAATTTGAAGCATCTTGATCGCACACAATGGATGTCCAGCCAGATGCGCATTGCAGTAATCAAGTCTAGAAATGACCAGGGCCTGGATGAGAAGCTGTGTTGCTCTGTTAGGAATGGTCTTCAAAGGACAGCTGGTCATCAAAGGTTACTCCAAGATTTCTGACCAACCTTGATGGGGTAATTGATGATGTACTATAGCTGGATGGTGAAGTCGTGTTCTAGAGTCGGATTGGCAGAGAAGATGAGAAGCTCAGTCTTTGACAGGTTGAGCTGCAGGTGATGTTCTTTCATCCATGCCGAGATGTTTTCCAGACAGCTTGAGATTCGTGCAGCTACTGTGGGATCATTTGGTTGAAATGAAAGGTAGAGCTGTGTGTCATCAGCATAGCAATGGTATGAGAAGCCATGTGCCTGTATGATGGGTCCCAGTGATGTAGTGAAAATGGAGAAGAGGAGAGGTCCAAGTACTGAGCCCTGAGGAACCCCCATGGTCAGTTGATGTGCGTTGCATACCCCCCCGCAAAATGAACAGAAGTTTGGATTAACAAAATGAACAAAAACACACTTATTTCTAATCCAAGAGGAAGAAGGATAAGTACAACACGGATAATAAAGGAATTGAAACGACACAACATTTTATAAAGTTGTCCCACACTGGACTCTAACCTATAACCTTTGGGTCAGATGCCTGTTGCTCATCTTGTTGTGCCACTGGGCAGCTATGCTTTTACAAACCTGCTGAAGTTCCTCCGAAGTTCAAGTGAGAATCAACACAAAATGAAGATTTTGTATATAAATGCATTGCATGTTATATTTAAGAACTTCAGATGAGCTCATTCTCAATGCCTGGAACAGATGCAACTTCTGCATCACATCCTGCCACAGTACCGCTTGTGGTCTGGCCATGTGTCACACTGAGTGGCAAACCCACAACACGATGCATTCGGGATCAGTGGCGTAACACATTGAGCTAATCGCTCAGGCACATTTAACAGCCTGACGAGCAGAGGTTTCAGTATGAGAATGAGTTCACAAAAAAGTTAACCAGAGTAGCTGATTAATTATTAGACACAACCACAGGCAAAATCAAATTCAGAGATGAATTTCTCAGGAACAGTAGTGAATATCAAAAATCTGTTCAGTCATGTATGTGTGGCTCAGTTCAAAGATCATCTGGGCCGATTTTGGACAAAATTTGAAGGAGGAGTAGTGAAAAAACAGTTTTTCTTTTGCTTCAATATGGCGGACAGTCACGTTTGGAAAATGACAAATGAGATATCGTTGAGATTGACATAAACCAAGGAACATAATGACATAAAGAAATTAAATTTTGAACTTTGTTTTCCAAATTTATAAGCAGTTTTGAAAAAAAACCTAATATCTCTGGAACAGTAGGTGGCGCTGTTTTGAAATTTCTCAGGTACCGCAAATATTCAAAATGGCGGACACGTGATTCATCTGAACCTGACATATCCGGTATCCATGGATTCAGCATGACCTAACATATCTGGTATCCATGGATTCGGCATGACCAATATTCAAATATACCATGATTATGATTTTCTGTTCAGAAGTTATGAGCAGAAATAGCAATTTTCATATCTCATGACCTGTAGGTGGCACTGTTCCCAACTTTGGTATGGACCCCCAGATCAGAACCATGAAGCAGCATGAAGAGAGGAATCACGTAAACTACATCATGCTTCACCTGCTTTTTGTTGTGATTATTAGTTTAAAATAGCC
Source organism: Paracanthobrama guichenoti (assembly GCA_018749465.1). Taxonomy (NCBI): domain Eukaryota; kingdom Metazoa; phylum Chordata; class Actinopteri; order Cypriniformes; family Gobionidae; genus Paracanthobrama; species Paracanthobrama guichenoti. Next base: position 22,512,752 of record CM031946.1, on the reverse strand, counting down.
GTGTAAACTTCCAGACTTCCAGATGTGACTATATCCACACAGTATTGCATGTTCTCTCCTACATTATCTCTTAAATATAGTGTGCATTAGTCACATGTACACCAGAGGTTAAAGGACATTCACCTCGCAGCACATGGTCCCTGCTGGGCACTTGCGTCAGGAGAAATGTTGAAGTTCTTCACTGATGCTTTAGGGCAGGGTAGAGAGCCGCTCTGGAGCAACCCTGAGATATCTGGATCGGTACAACATTCATAAAGATCAGACACAAGGGAATATCATTCCTGCACAATCATCATTTATGGAGCTGGATCAGCCTCAAAAATAATACATTTACAAAACACAATTCATAAATGCACAAGTAAAAGCATAAATATTGTTAAAACTCTAATAACAGGAAAACTTTTCATACTTGGTTAATAATTTATGTCATTATCACTGAAAACTAGGATAACTAGACACATTTAACTTTTGTTTCGCAGAAGATTTACACAGTCCTTAAGGGGGGTATTTTCCCCCACTCTACCCTATATTTGGTCCCATTGCTCCTACTGTGAACCTAATACTACTAATAACAGCAACAACAGAACACATTACATAATTGTTAGTAAATGAAATATCTGGACATTTAACAATTATTAATAACATTACAGATGATCTGAATAAACAGGGTGTGTGCAGCTTTGGTGTATAGGACAGCAGGCTAACCGCTAGCTGTATTTTGTGCTAACGATATAAATAATAATGTAATTTTGTAGAAATTGTAATGAGGTGCTAGAAAAAGAGTTCCCATTAAAATGTCTTTACATGAAGGACTCGATCATGGAGCAATGCACAGGTCAAGCGCAGCGTTGAGCTTCTTGAGTCTGGTCAGTAAGGAGCGTTTTGATTGGAGGATTAAAAGCTCACCGCGATTGGCTAAACAGAACATCCTCAAAAAAAACCAAAAAGATATTTATGAATCTTAACCTGTCAGGAAGGTCTCAAAAATACCACACACAAATTCAAAGCAGACGATTTGCAAATGCAGATTCAACGATCCATAAATGTAACATCATTCATAAATGTGTGATGGACATTAATTCAACATTTTACATTTATTTAGGTAAGATGCATTTGTGTGAGCATGTGGGGAAATATTTATGCTTTTACTTGTGCATTTATGAATTGTGTTCTGTAAATGTATTATTTTTTAGGCTGATCCGGCTCCATATCATTCTAATAAGGCCCAGTTTGCTCCTAATACAGCAGATAAACCTGTTCTCTGAGCTCAAATCCTACCTTGCATGGTGAAGAGAATGATGAGGTCACCGCCCTTGATAAACTCTCTTCTAGTGAGATCAGATTTTGTGAGGAGCTGAAAATAGGCTATTCCACCCAGAAATACAGACTCGCCGTTGAAGTTGAATTGACTTCCAGAGATTTGAGGATTGTCCCAGTAATATTTGCCACCTGTTAGAACAAAACATGGCTTTTAAAAACCCTGAAAGCTACAGATAATAACTTTGATTCTCATATAACTGAAATGTTGCATATAAACACATGGATAATGATGATAATAATATCAGATTGCATTAAAGATCTAACCAAAATCATTCATATTAGGGTCAGTGGTGATGCTTTGCTCAAAGGACATGCGCTTCTGTATGTGTGGATTCTGGTCAAGGATCTGGACGGTTATTTGTCTCCATGCACAAGGCCACTGCAGCTGCTCATCATTTGCACCAGATACCAAAGAAACATACATTAAAAGATCAGCCCCATCCACTATTAACGTAGCCACAAAGCGATACCCATCACTGGAGTAATACAGTGGACTCCTGAAATAGCCCGACCCACGGTTCAGTGCCTTCTCAAAGTCCCTTATCTGCCATGTGAAGGGACACTCGGTCTCTGAAACATTGATATCATCCAGTGAGAAGCCTCCACTGGAGTTTCCTGCTCCTTTACTGCCTTCAAACACAACTTGGAAAGATTTATTGGCGTTCAGTGGCACATGATGCAGCTTCCAGTATTTCCCAGGGGTTTCTGCAAGAAATGAAGCGGTCAGTCACAGTGAGATACAGGCCTATATGAGTGTGTAAAGAAGAGACAGACCTGTGATCTGATCCATAAGTCTGAGAGTTCCTGTGCTGTCTGCTTCATTCTGGTACTCTCGGATCCAGATGTTGAGCTGGTCAGACTCACTCCCGCTGTGATAGTAGTAGAACTGCAGGCACTGGACTTTGCAGTCTCTTGTAGGGGTCAGTTTCTTGCTCTCCAATCTGGCTGCGTCCCCCTGGTTTCTGCCCTCAGTGCTGAAGTGCATGAACAAAGACGAGCCTGCGGGCATGAAGACAGGTGTGTAGCAGCTGTGGATGGAAGTGGAGCATTTCTACTGACCGACTGTAATAGATCTGACCATTCTGCTCTCTGCCCAAGTACGTGTGGTCAGTCACATTGATGCCCTTCACTGAGTTCACTCTCTTCCAGCCATAATCAGCAGCAGAACAGACGCTCATCTGACACAGAGATTCATCATCAAAACTACAGTGGTCAAGGAAAGAGACGGAGGAATCTGCAATGCAATGAGATGAAATCAATTTGAGGTATGCAGTACGGTGAGCGGGAGGGGACATGTTCGGTTCACTTAGTTTCGCCATGGCCAAAATATATTAATTAGTGGGAACGAGATAATAAATTGTGGTACGAGATCATTTTGAATAAAACTGCTGTGTGCCCACAGAAATACAGTCATAAAGTCAAAACTTTACTGGCATGATCTGTATTTACAGCATTTATAAAATATATACTTTAAGTAACATCATATACAGAGAGATAATTAGGTAAATATTAAATATAAAAATAAACAACCAGTGAATGGATTTAAAAGACTATTGGATGGGATGGATGAATGTTTTATAAGGCATATTCTTTTAACATTTATTGATAAACTTCATTCGAATGCTGTCTATCGGCACCATTGCTCGCATAAACACAATATAATGGCAATATGTTAATATAATAATTTCTTATTTACACGCTTTTCTTAATTAAAATAGGTGTTATTATAGGCCTGTCCATTTCTGATAATTCCAGGTTGCTGTGGTTGAACTCGTGGCCATGAGAAATATATATCGTTCCCTCAACATATGATCTCGAGCTCATGACATATTATCACGTTCCCACAAACCGAACATGTCCCCTCCCGCTCACCGTAATTCAACAACCAGCAGCTGCAAGCGCAACTTCATTTCAGTCTTACATAGAGTCCACAAATGAAAAGACACCAAACATTAAAGCCTCAAATGAAAGCGGTCAAATACTCACTGCATTTATAGAGTTTGTTGAGCTCAATCACATCATATTCACTCATTTCCATTAGTTGTCCGATCACATCCTGGAACTCAGGACTCTTGGTGATGATCGTGGGTCCCTTACCGTTGCTGAAGGCGTTTTTATCAAAATGCATCACAGAGTAATAATCGTACGGGGTGCCTTGGGTGACGGACACGTTCCCACTGGATTTATCAAAAGATCTCTCATACCCTGGAAATAAAGACTATAGCAGTTATTAATGTGATGCTTCATAAGGAATGGCTTATTTTCTCTAAGTGCTCTTTAGTAATAATGACACTCGCTATGTAAAGCAAATTAATAATAAAGTGATATGGCAACCTGTCATGATGTTTCCATAGTTTATGGTCAGATAATCATCTCTGTCATATCTTGTGTGCTGGTGGGAGAATCCCAGTGCATGGAGAAACTCGTGCTCAACAATGGCTTTTATTCCACAGCCGTCTCCAATGGAAAGAGTCTGACCTCCAGGAGACGTGCGTCCGATAGATGACCAACACCTGCCAATCCAGTCAGAGATACCAGCACATTCATATAAAACTACCAGTCAAATTATAACGCCTACATCTCATATCAACAACAATAATAAAAACTGTGCATTTCATTTGATTTCCATTGCATTTCCAGACACAATATGTGCTTAAATATCTTATATCTCAAACTTTTGACTGGTCAATAATTAAGTCAGATATCTGACTCTACACATTCAGTTGTGAATTCTTTAAATTATATGGCTTTTAGTATTATATACAGCTGTCTTTGATATCTATTCAGGGTTGAAGATATAAATTTCATTGTTTAAATGTTATTTTTTTAGTATTATTATTTGTTATTATTTTCATAATTATTTGTGTAATGTATTTTGTAAAGTCAGGCTGTGTCTGTACATGTGTCCCAAGGAGAGACATGGGATGAGGTCATTTTGGCCATACAAGAATGTGTGTACATGCAGGAATGTGCATACATGTATCACTGATGCATACATAGCTTATATTTTTAGCTGATGTATTCGTTCTATGGTGTATTGTCAACTGATGTACAGTATTCCGATATGGGAAGAACATGTGTAAGCATGAAGTATACGCTCTATTTTAAACGTAGGACGCATGTTTCTCTACCTTCTAAGGAAATCTCTTCCTAGTGAGTTCCTCTATATAACATCCAAATGGAGTGTACTGCCCGGATCAGAGGAGGATCAGAGGGGTGAGAAGGAAACAACAACGGAGAAGGAGACGACAACAACGATGTAGAGGGAGAGAGACAGAGGGAGGATGGAGAGGGTAGATTAATGGAGGAATGGAGAAATATATAGCTGGCATGAAACGATAACTTTTCAATGTCTCTACTATGTCTGACAGACAAAAATAATAAATAAGAGATCTCTTATTCCCGTGGTCCCGGACACAGCTGTGACGCCATCGGAGAACTTCTCTGTTTTTCGGATGGACAGAACAGCCGAGGCCGGTAAACCCAAAGGCGGTGGAGTATGCTTCATGATCAACAAGAAATGGTGCGACCCCAGGAACATCACCATTCTCTCGCGGTCCTGCTCGCCTCATCTGGAACATTTAACAATCATTTGCCGCCCATTCTATCTGCCGAGGGAGTTTTCCTCGGTCATCGCCACTGCCGTTTACATCCCACCACAGGCAGACACAGCGCTGGCTTTATCTGGCCTTCATGATGTTGACAGCGGCGTCATAAACAAACACCCCGATGCGGCGTTCATCGTCACGGGCGATTTTAACAAAGCAAACCTAAAGAAAGTCTTGCCAAACTTTCACCAGCACGTCTCCTGTCCTACACAAAGAGCAAACACGCTGGATCATTGCTACTCTCCGTTTAAGAACGCCTATAAAGCGCGGTCACTTCCAGCGTTTTGCAAATCGGATCATGCCGCCATTTTCCTCACACCTGAATACAAACAAAGGCTCGTTCAGGAACCCCCGGTGAGGCGGGAAGTTAAGTTAAGCGCTGGTCAGCCCATTCAGAGACCGCGCTACAGGCAGCTCTGGATGACGTCGACTGGGACATGTTCCGGGCGAGTTCAGCTGACGTCAGCGAGTTCACGGATGTGGCGCTTTGCTTCATCAACACGCTTACAGAGCAAGCCACACAAACAATAACAATAACGTCCTTCTCAAATCAGAAACCGTGGGTGGACAATTCAATCCGCGCTGCAGTGAACACACGCATTGCCGCATGAATACAGATTGTCCTGTTATGCTCTGCGGCGTGCAGTTAAAGCCGCAAAGCTCCGTTATAAGGATCGAGTGGAGTCTCATTTCCAACTCAACGACTCGCGGTGCATGTGGCAAGGTCTGAGGTCCATCTGCTCTTTTGGATCTAAATCCTCTGCAGAGGTCAGAGCTGATCTGTCGCTTGTGAACGAGTTAAACTCTTTCTACGCTCGCTTTGACTGTAACCGCGGCAGCGCGACTCCGCCAAGTGGCACGTCAGAGGGAATTACTCAGAGCAGCAACAACCACGTGATCTCTGTGTCAGAGGATGAAGTTCGGAGGGCACTCAAGCGTGTGGACGTCAGGAAAGCTGCTGGGCCAGATGGTATTTCAGGCCGTGTTCTGCGGTCCTGTGCTGATCAGCTCGTCGGGTTGTTTACATCTATCTTTAATGAGTCCCTCGCTACATCTGTGGTCCCCACCTCCTTCAAAAAATCCACCATCATCCCTGTCCCTAAGAACAGTAAACCCTCTTGCCTAAATGACTACCGTCCAGTGGCTCTCATGTCTATAGTCATGAAGGTCTTTGAGAGACTCATTAAAAACACCATTTGCTCCTTCATTCCTGACACTTTTGACCCTCTTCAGTTTGCCTATCATCCCAATAGATCGACTGAAGATGCCATCTCTCATGTCCTCCACTCCTCCCTCACTCACATCGACAGCAAAAGTGGGAACTACGTAAGGCCATAGTTCCCATTAAGCTAACCACCAAACTCCTGGATCTCGGCCTGAATCCTTCTCTCTGCCACTGGATTGAGGACTTCCTCACTGGCAGGATTCAGGTGGTGAGAATAGGCCAGTTCACCTCCACCTCCATCACCCTGAGTGTGGGAGCTCCACAGGGCTGTGTCCTGAGTCCCCTGCTCTACTCTCTCTACACACATGACTGTTTGTCCACACACAGCTCCACCTTTATCATCAAATTTGCTGATGATACTGTTGTCCTGGGCCTCATTTCCAACAACAATGAGACGGCATACTTGGACGAGGTTGAGCATCTAACATCATGGTGCCAGGACAACTGTCTCTCTCTGAATGTTGGCAAGACCAAAGAAATGATTGTGGACTTCAGGAAGAGACAGCAACGGACATACTCCCCCCTCATGATCACCGGGTTTACTTCTGTTTCATTTGTTTATTACAGAAACTACCTCAGTTGTATACTGCCATGTGTACAAGGTTGAAACTTGCACTATTAAAAGGTGGAAACGAAATCTGAGGACTCCTCCTCCCTGATCAGAGTGCTTAAGTGGTTAATACCATTAAAGAACTGGCATTCAGTGGGGCGATCTCCAACACATTCAGTACAGCACAGGCTACATCAGATCAGTCTATAATAATATATCACTAATATTGTTGATTAGTAACTGTAATCATACTGTACCCTGCACGACTCTCCACAGAGATGTAAAACTCTTCTGCGGCTCTGGGCTTAAAGTCAATACATGATTTCAGTCTGAACTGCTCAAAGGCTCTCAGAATGACTCCTCTACTGTTCAGACCTATGAACACAAACTAAACTGAGTGGAGAACAATAGGAAAGTTACATTAAGTGTTTAAAAGTTGATGGAAGCGTAAGTGAGAAATCAGAAATCTTACTGAGATTGACACTCAGCTCATAGGGGACGGAATATCCCACAGATTCCCTGGAATGACGCTCCCTTGCCTAGGCTTTAAAGCAGATCATGTATCATTTCTCCTGATCTTATCTATATATATAGACTTTCCTCCATTTATATGTACAGACTTACCTCCATGATGTCTCCTTCTGTGAGATTTAACCCTAATACCACAAGAGTGTTCAGATCACAGTAAATATGCTCCAATAAAACATCAGTAAAAGTGATAGTTCATAAACAGAAACAGATCAAAGTTATCTTACTGCTTATATAAATGTATTTGGGTTCTTGAGATTATATAATAGTTTTACCTTTGTTTATATCCGAATGGCCTTCCATTTCCTATAAATGCCTTTGAGGAAATGATATTGAAGAGATCAAAAGACACAGAGAGAGGGAATGAGCATTGTGTGCTTTGAGTGATTGACCAAATGTAACTTTAGTGAAACCGTATGAAAGTAAGATGATGAATGAGCAATCTCTCTCATCAGGCAGTAATGAGCAGTTAAAACAGGATATCCCAGGGCCGTGCACAGGGGGGTGGCCCAGTGGCTAGTGATTGACATTTGCTAGAGCCACTGCCCCTCTGCCCTCATTGGCTGAGGTGCCCGTCTTGCCCCTTTCCTTCCCTCATCCCCAGAGGATTCCCATAAAAGCGTTCAGTGGCATTGTATGCTTTGAGTGATTGACCAAACATATTACAGTAACTTTACAGCAGATGAATGTGACTGTACTGGACTTACCGTATGGCTCCTGAGAACATGAGATATGAACACAAGACATAAAGGAAATAGATTTAGTGTAAAATATCAGCAGCTGTACATCGCTTCAACAATAGCCTTATTCTGACGTCTATAAGACATGACATCCATTTAACAATGGCAATGTGAACAATGACTGAACACTATCTAACTTACCAGAGGTAATGCATGACCAAGAGCCAAAGCCAAGCTCAGCAGAAGAAAAGCACATAAATGCATCGTCACTGGAAATCATAATGACCACATTTGATTAATAAATCTCATCACTTATTAACCTGCAAGCAATTTTAAATTAAACTGTAACTATATATATACTAGAAGAGCATTAACTCAGGAACTAAAGGCGATACATACCAGTTTCCAGTCACTAAAGAGGCTTTGTGTGTTCAGATGTGGAGCGAGAGTTATATAAACTTCATTAGCCCTGCAGCACTGCCTTAAACCCGCCCTGAAACTGAGTGGAAAAACCGGCTAGATTGCAAAATTAATAACAGAAGTGGTGGTTCGATTGCTCATTTTGGTCTTTACTTAAGCATCAGTATTAAATATATATTTTGATATTTTAGCTGTTGTTAAATCTCTGTAAACCACAGCTTCACACGGCTTGTTTGTTTGTTTGTTTACACGTTTGGCATCTCTCTCTCGAGTCTGATATCTCCTGACACTTACATTGCTTTATGCTTATAATGTAATATATTTCTGCCTCATACTGTGACCAGAAATGATGTTTTAACAACTAAAACACGACATGTTGCAATTTGTGATGAAGCAGACGAGAGCCAATGAGCATTCAGTACCACTGCCACAAAACATGACGTAGTGCTTCATGAGTTGCATGATTTTTACAATATTGAATTCATAAGTCAAGTGCGGGATTTGACGCTTACGATTGCTGCTGAGAATGGAGATGAAGATCGCTGGATAAAGGGCTACATTTGGATCTGTTCCTCGCAGACATATGGATTCAGAAGATTGGGATTACAGTGAATTTATGTGTTTTGGTGTATTTTATGATTGTATTGTCAGTCACTGTATAGGAAAAATATTACAGTAAGTAGACGAGTAAACTGCATTTAATAAATGCGACTGAAAACATGTCATTGATATGATAATTAAAAACAAAAGAATCAAAACATTAATACACAATTTTAATATTCATACATGGGAACTCCTACACATTCACACGGATACGTAAATATTTTACATTCTTAGTGCTGTCAATATGTCAATATTGTATATTATAGTGTGTATGAAAACGCACGTAAATGTATGTGTGGTAGAACCACACTTTATGTAAAAATAGACACGTATTGTCATGAGATCACGTTTGTTTTTTAATCGAAAGCTATCGATTTCAGCTTAAGTTCAGTTAAATAAGAGTGGTTCTGATCTTTTGCCTGTTCTTTGGCTTACCTTGTTTGCCTGTGTTTCTTGGACCTTGTTCAATGTTTGGTATGTTTGCCCGTGTTTTTGACCCTGTGCCTGTTTATGGATTATGACTGTGGATCCCCCTCAATAAAAGCTGCGTCTGGATCTTCAGCCTGTTCTTCAGAGCAGTTTCGCAACACATGTAATACAACCTTTGAAACAAAGCAGGAGGTAAACAAGACAATTTGCCATTCCTACGGTGATGCATTGCTGCCACATGCATATTATTTTTTCCACTCAATTATTTCGTAATAACGAGATATGACGTTAAACACACAAAAAAAAATTATTGTTAAAACAACATATATTTTCTCCTAATAAGGACATAGTGATGTGTACAAAATATGCCTTTATCCACATTAGAGAATTTATATAGCCTATGTGCCTTTGTCACAGTGAGTCATACCTGAGTATGCACTGGGTAAGACTTAAGATGTTCAGAGAAATAAACCCAGGTAAATCGCACTGGGGTGTCAGTCGCATTTTATTAAAAATACTGCTAAAAACTAAATGATTACAAACATTATCAACATGTAGCTATTTTAGGCTGTTTCACAACAAATCCTTTAAATGTAACGAAATTCATAACAAGAATGAAAAATATACAAACAGAAATTATGCCATTCATTAGCCTTCAAACAATATTTATAAAATGAAGTCATAATATCTTACAAACCCGATTCCAAAAAAGTTGGGACACTGTACAAATTGTGAATAAAAACAGAATGCAATGATGTGGAAGTTTCAAATTTCAATATTTTATTCAGAATACACCATAGATGACATATCAAATGTTTAAACTGAGAAAATGTATAATTTTAAAGGAAAAATAAGTTGATTTTAAATTTCATGGCATCAACACATCTCAAAAAAGTTGGGACAAGGCCATGTTTCCCACTGTGTGGCCTCCCCTCTTCTTTTTCTAACAGTCTGCAAACGTCTGGGGACTGAGGAGACAAGCTGCTCAAGTTTAGGAATAGGAATGTAGTCCCATTCTTGTCTAATACAGGCTTCTAGTTGCTCAACTGTCTTAGGTCTTCTTTGTGGCATCTTCCTCTTTATGATGCACCATTGTTTTCTATGGGTGAAAGGACTATCTGGACTGCAGGCTGGCCATTTCAGTACCCGGATCCTTCTTCTACGCAGCCATGATGTTGTGATTGATGCAGTATGTGGTCTGGCATTGTCATGTTGGAAAATGCAAGGTCTTCCCTGAAAGAAGAAGACCATTTTGAAAAAATTAAAAATGGCGCCGCCGTGTTTGGTCGCCGTTCAGGTCGCTCCGCGAAGACTGTGCTTTTATTTACTATTTTACTTTCTTTTACTCTCAATTTTTACAAACTTATCATCTGCATTGATCTACTATGACAGCAAAACTCTTTTGGACATTGGTTACCTCTACACTGGACTGCTTCAGGACACTTTCGCCGATCCTCTGTGGCCATCTGAGATCCTTCGGAACGCGAGTTGAACAATGGACAGACGGGTCAATGGCGTAGAACCAAGAAACACCGTGGGAAACGCGCTGGAATTCGAAACAGACTGAGGAAAAGGGCATTCAGTCCTCCTCTCCCGAGCATTCTTCTAGCAAATGTTCAATCCTTGGAGAATAAGATGGACGATCTTAGAGCCAGGATAAGTTTTCAACGGGACATGAGGGACTGTAACATCTTTTGTTTGTCCGAAACATGGCTCACGCCCGTGGTCCCGGACACAGCTGTGACACCATCGGAGAACTTCTCTGTTTTTCGGATGGACAGAACAGCCAAGGCCAGTAAATCCAAAGGCGGTGGAGTATGCTTCATGGTCAACAAGAAATGGTGCGATCCCAGGAACATCACCATTCTCTCGCGATCCTGCTCGCCTCATCTGGAACATTTAACAATCATTTGCCGCCCATTCTATCTGCCGAGGGAGTTTTCTGCGGTTGTCGCAACCGCTGTTTACATCCCACCGCAGGCAGACACAGCGCTGGCTTTATCTGGCCTTCATGATGTTGCCAGCGGCATCATAAACAAACACCCCGATGCTGCTTTCATCGTCGCGGGCGATTTTAACAAAGCAAATCTAAAGAAAGTCTTGCCAAACTTTCACCAGCACGTCTCCTGTCCTACACGAGGAGCAAACACGCTGGATCATTGCTACTCTCCGTTCAAGAACGCCTATAAAGCGCGGTCACTTCCAGCGTTTTGCAAATCGGATCATGCTGCCATTTTCCTCACTCCCGAATACAAACAAAAGCTCGTTCAGGAACCCCCGGTCAGACGGGAAGTTAAGCGTTGGTCGCCCCACTCAGAGACTGCGCTTCAGGCAGCTCTGGATGATGTAGACTGGGACATGTTCCGAGCGAGTTCAGCCGACGTAAGCGAGTTCACGGATGTGGCGCTTTGCTTCATCAACACGCTTACAGAGCAAGCCATGCAAACAATAACAATAACGTCCTTCTCAAATCAGAAACCGTGGGTGGACAATTCAATCCGCGCTGCAGTGAACACACGCACTGCCGCTTACAATGCCGGTCTCCTATCGGGGAATATGAATGAATACAGATCGTCCTGCTATGCTCTCAGACGAGCAGTTAAAGCCGCAAAACTCCGTTATAAAGACCGAGTGGAGTCTCATTTCCAACTCAACGACTCGCGGCGCATGTGGCAAGGTCTGAAGTCCATCTGCTCGTTTGGATCTAAATCCTCTGCAGAGGTGAACGCTGACCCGTTGCTCGTGAACGAGTTAAACTCTTTCTACGCTCACTTTGACTGTGACAACGTGTGATGTGTTTGGGACCAGAGCATGCTCAGGCAGCCCTCGGAGTGTCAGCTTCTGATAGGTCGAACAAGTCGGTTACAGGCATGCCGGGAATATGAGAAAGCGATGCAGCGTCCCATTCCCTCTCAGGGAACCATGGTTACATATGTTCCCTTTCAAGGGAATTTGCGCTGTGTCAAGCACTGCGGGAACCCAATACCCATGCTGCCATAATCCTCAAGTGCATGTATGTGTGAAATCGTAGTGCACACTATGCTACAAGCACCCAAGAGCTTGGAGTAGAAGCCACATCCAGGTTATAAAATCTCACAAAGGTGTGTGGAGAAGACTATCCTGCATATGTTGATTATGAAAAGAGATGCGCATATGATGCACATATGTCTGGTGACATGGTGTGGGGTCAGACATGATTTTGACCACTTCATTGAGTTTTGTATAAAGTCTTTCTTTAAAGTGAATTTAGTTTTGTATAAATTGTATTTTAAGTTTAATCAATGTTTCATCAACTAATTGCCTGTATATTTAATAAATAAGAAACCAAGAACGTTGGGAATGGATTGACGTGCGTAACGACCCCACTGGCCTGTTTCCGTGGCCTTTGAGTAAGACTGAAACTATAGTGTCTTTCTGTTTTTAATACATTTCTTGAATATATCTTAATTACAGGCCTATAGATAGTTATGATATTTGTGGCTACACTGGGGGCTGTCATTACTAGGTTAAAGTTACGCCACTGAGGCTAATCATGAGCGGCCCATGGCCCCAAAAAGTTTGTGAAATTTTGATTTAGATGATGGCTATCTGTTATGAACTGTAGGCTACATCAATAAATGACAACAATTTCGTGCTATGGGCACTGCCACTGATACAGGCAGCGGAAGAGCCTATTTTACACCGAGTTTGCTTCTGCTTTTCAAACATGGAAGTGTGACAAAGGCACATACGCTTTATAAACTCTCTAATGTGGATAAAGGCATATTTTGTACCATCACCATACAACACATGTCCTTATTAGGAGAAAACATATGTTGTTTTAACAAAAAAACAAAAAAAATGTTTTCTCGTTATTACGAGCAAAGATGTTGTTAAAACCACATAACATCTCGTTATTACGACATAAGTGTGAGTGGAAAAATAATATGTATGTGGCAGCAATGCGTCACCGTACATTCCTGTATAATTTTTCAATTAAAAATGAATTCCCTTGCAGTACAGATGAAAGAAAACACAATGGAAAGAATTCAGACCTGCTGAGCAACATCATATGTGGTTACACCTTTGACTGTATAAAACACCTCACTAAAAAAACTGTTAGCTATAAAGAAGATGGAAGATTGTTTCATTTACACAAATATAAAATATATATACAATAAAAATCAAGTACACATATTAAAGAAGAACGATTCAAGATGCCTAACCCTCCTTATTATGCCAGAAGATTTGTTTTTGATTTTACTGCAAAAACTCCCAAGAATTTTGTAGTCTTTGTACCTTATTACTTTTTTATTATTATTTTTTTTTTTTATAAATTCTTAGGGTATACATTTTTACCCCTAAAAATAATCAAATTAGGTTATTTAAAGATAATTTATTTCAATGAAACCAAATGGCATAAGCGCTTAGACCACAGGACATCAAAACGGTCAGAACTGAAAGATGAAGTGATAAAGAAATAGTAGACGGAAGAATCTCAACCTTACTATGTAAAGCTCAAGTACAGTATCAGTTTCAAGAGCTTTTTAAAGTTTTCACTTCTCTTGATATCAATGCATATATACTGTACATAAACCATTGAAATTCTCCATATATGATGCATAGAGCATTGATACGAGACCAAATGTGTCAATGGCAGGAGCTAAAGAGCACAGGAAAATTCTTCTAAACTTTGAATAGAAGTTCAAATGGTCTGCTTAACCATTGATACCTCTAAAAGAACCATCATGATTCCCTTTATCGGATTTATCAACATTTTTCTTTTACAAATACAAGAAACATTTTGTGGTTAGATCAGTGGTGTTGAGAAATAAAGCAGCAGCTTTTAACCTCTTTCCAGCACAAGGTGGTGATTAGCATGAGAAATGAATGAGTGACATTTAAAGCATGCTGCAGTTATTGAGCAACAGGTGACAGACCACACCTTCTTGCTTTTTCTCAAGTGTCACTATGACAGTAAGGAAATATGCAAATTGTGTTTTTATAACAGGTTTTGGTTGAGAAAACAAACGGCAGTGGCTCTTTTTCAATCTGGGTGTAGTTCTTTCCATATTCATTAAAGCCCTGGACGCATATGCTATTGGCTGCCCCCTCCTGCAGCAGACACAACACTGCAGAAAATGCTTTTCTTATTTAGTATTTTTGTCTCTTTTCCAGTCTAAATATCATTCTTAAATCAAGATGCATTTACTTCATAAGTAAAATGACATAAGATATTTTTTCTTGTTTTCAAAGTGAGTTTTGAGAAAGTTTGCAGGCTCTGAAATTCAAAATCTAAGATAAGTTTTCCTAACATAACATAACATAACATAACATAACATAACATAACATAACATAACATAACATAACTGATCATGTTATGATCGCAAATACGTTTAATAATTATGTTGTGGACACAATAAGTGTTGTCACTAAAGCTCTTTGTCCAGAGATTGACACTGCCCTACCCATATTTACTCTTTCAACAGGAGTCTAACACAAACGTTGACAGAATAATTAGTTCTTTTAAAGTTCTAGAGCTAGAGATAATTATGAAGAATAGAGTGAAGAAGAATGGGAGAAACTGCCCAAAGATAGGCGTGTCAAGCTTGTAACATCAAACTCAAAAAGACTTGAGGCTGTGATCGGTGCCAAAGGTGCTTCAACAAAGTATTATATTTTTTATTTTTAATAAATTTGCAGATATCAAACAAACTTCTTTCACATTGTCATTATGGGGTATTGTTTGTAGAATTGAGAGAAAATAATGAATTTAATCCATTTTGGAATAAGGCTGTAACATAAAATGTGGAAAAAGTGAAGCGCTGTGAATACTTTCCGGATGCACTGTACATTTTGTGTGCAAAAACAAACAAAAATAACAGCTTTATTCAATGATTTCTTCACGTCTGTGTCAGTCTCCTGTGCAGTTTATGCAACAGTGCAGCTCTTTAGAGTTCTACGGCAGCCAATGCTGTTCACGTGAGCACTAAACACATGCGTGTGATAATGCAGGAGCTGCACTGTATTTGCAATGTAAACTGCGTAAGAGACTGACACAGAGGTGAAGAAATTGTTGAATAAAGTTGTTATTTTTGTTTGTTTTTGCGCACAAACAGAATTCTCAACGTTTCATAACATTAAGGCTGAACCACTGGAGTCACATGGACTATTTTAACGATGTCTTTACTTCCTTTCTGGACCTTGAAAGTGTTAATTACGTTGCTGTCTATAGAGGGATCTCTCAGATTTCATAAACAAAATCTTAGTTTGTGGTCCGAAGATGAATGAAGGTCTTATGGGTTTGGAACGACATAAGGGAGAGGAATTAATTACAGAATTTTCATTTTGGGGTGAACTAACTTTAGATTAGTATCATACATTACATTACAGATACAGTATCTCCCCCTTGAAAGATGTACACCTAATAACGTGTTTGTTTATGATTGCCAGCGGCATCATAAACAAACACCCCGATGCTGCTTTCATCGTCGCGGGCGATTTTAACAAAGCAAACCTAAAGAAAGTCCTGCCAAACTTTCACCAGCACGTCTCCTGTCCTACACAAGGAGCAAACATGCTGGATCATTGCTACTCTCCATTCAAGAACGCCTATAAAGCGCGGTCACTTCCAGCGTTTGGCAAATCGGATCATGCCGCCATTTTCCTCACTCCCGAATACAAACAAAGGCTCGTTCAGGAACCCCCGGTGAGGCGGGAAGTTAAGCGATGGTCGCCCCACTCAGAGACCGCGCTTCAGGCAGCTCTGGATGATGTGGATTGGGACATGTTCCGAGCGGGTTCAGTTGACGTAAACGAGTTCACAGACATGGCGCTTTGCTTCATCAACACGCTTACAGAGCAAGCCACGCAAACAATAACAATAACGTCCTTCTCAAATCAGAAACCATGGGTGGACAATTCAATCCGCGCGGCAGTGAACACACGCACTGCTGCTTACAACGCCGGTCTCCTTTCAGGGAATATGAATGAATACAGATCGTCCTGCTATGCTCTGCGGCGTGCAGTTAAAGCCGCAAAACTCCGTTACAAAGACCGAGTGGAGTCTCATTTCCAACTCAACGACTCGCGGCGTATGTGGCAAGGTCTGAGGTCCATCTGCTCGTTTGGATCTAAATCCTCTGCAGAGGGGAGCGCTGATCCGTCGCTCGTGAATGAGTTAAACTCTTTCTACGCGCGCTTTGACTGTAACCGCGGCAACGCGACTCCGCCAAGTGGCGCGTTAGAGGAAATTACTCAGAGCAGCAACAATCACGTGATCTCTGTCTCAAAGGATGTCAGGACGTCAGGAAAGCTGCCGGGCCGGATGGTATTTCAGGTCGTGTTCTGCGGTCCTGTGCTGATCAGCTCGCCGGGTTGTTTACATCTATCTTTAATGAGTCCCTCGCTACATCTGTGGTTCCCACCTCCTTCAAAAAATCCACCATCATCCCTGTCCCTAAGAACAGTAAACCCTCTTGCCTAAATGAATACCGTCCAGTGGCTCTCACGTCTATAGTCATGAAGGTCTTTGAGAGACTCATTAAAAACACCATTTGCGCCTTCATTCCTGACACTTTGGACCCTCTTCAGTTTGCCTATCGTCCCAATAGATTGACTGAAGATGCCATCTCTCATGTCCTCCACTCCTCCCTCACTCACATCGACAGCAAAAGTGGGAACTACGTAAGGCTGCTATTTATTGACTATAGCTCAGCCTTTAACACCATAGTTCCCATCAAGCTAACCTCCAAACTCCTGGATCTCGGCCTGAATTCTTCTCTCTGCCACTGGATTGAGGACTTCCTCACGGGCAGGCCTCAGGTGGTGAGAATAGGCCAGTCCACCTCCACCTCCATCTCCCTGAGTGTGGGAGCTCCACAGGGCTGTGTCCTGAGTCCCCTGCTCTACTCGCTCTACACGCATGACTGTTTGTCCACACACAGCTCCACCTCTATCATCAAATTTGCTGATGATACTGTTGTCCTGGGCCTCATTTCCAACAACAATGAGACTGCATACTTGGACGAGGTGGAGCATCTAACATCATGGTGCCAGGACAACTGTCTCTCTCTGAATGTTGGCAAGACCAAAGAAATGATTGTGGACTTCAGGAAGAGACAGCAACGGACATACTCCCCCCTCATGATCAGCGGGTCACCAGTAGAGAGAGTGAGCAGCTTCAAGTACCTGGGAGTAAACATCTCCGAGGACCTGACCTGGACTGCTCACATTCAGACACAGGTGAAAAAGCCAGGCAAAGACTGTACCACCTGCGCCAGCAGAGGAAATTCAGGGTTTCACCAGCTATCCTGAAAACTTTCTATTTAGGGGCGATAGAAAGTGTATTAACTCAGTGCATCACAGCGTGGTATGGGAACAGCACCAGTCATGACCGCAAAGCCCTGCAAAGAGTCGTGTGTGCTTATCCGAGCGTATCTCAGGGTCAGCTCTCCCGTCTCTGCAGGACGCCTACACCAAACGCTGCAAAGGTAGAGCTACTAAGATCATCAAGGACTCTAATCACCCTGCAAACCCTCATTTCACGCTGCTGCCATCTGGTAAGCGCTCCAAGCCTGATGGCCAAAACTGAGAGACTCAGGAGGAGCTTCTTCCCCAGGCCATCAGACTCCTGAACTCAGTCACTTAACACCACGTGACTTCACTTCAGGATAAACATACTGTCATTGCACTGCACTTTCTGTTCTCGTTGTTACTGTGTAACAACCTGTTACAAACCTGTTTGCACATTATACTCTTTATACATTTGTTAACCACACATTTATAAGTCTAGTTTACTCACTGCACAGTCTACTTCAATTATTTTATTCCACTTTATTCTTATTTTTACTTTTTTTCTCTTGACTTGATTATTTATAATTCTATATATATATATATATATATATATATATATATATATATATATATATATATATATATAGTACTTTTTTATCCTATTTCTATATAATTTCCTCCTTGTGTTTTTAACTGTGAATTTGCACTGTCCATGGAGCGGACCTGTTTACATTTCACTGCCGGTTGTATATTCTGTATATAACTGTGTATGTGACAAATAAAACTCTTGAATCTTGAATCTTGAATCTATGGGTACCTCCCCACTCCCCAAGTATGGAGCTCCAACTCGGCTTGGTTTCTGAGATACACCCGCTCAAAGTCCCATCTTTGACCGGGCCTAACTCCGAAACCAAGCCGAGTTGGGGCTCCATATTCTGGGGTTAGGGGGGTCCTATGGGTACCTCCCCACGCCCTGAGTATGGAGCTCCAACTCGGCTTGGTTTCTGAGATACACCCGCTCAAAGTCCCATCTTTGACCGGGCTTAACTCCGAAACCAAGCAGAGTTGGGGCTCCATATTCTGGGGTTAGGGGGGTCCTATGGAGCTCCAACTCAGCTAGACTTACGAGATAAACCCGGTTATACATAAGGATCTTTTGGACTAAAACGACATTATCTCGGAAAGGACGAGTCACAGCGGCTCGTCCTTCGGGGCGGTGAGGGGGCACTATGGGTCCTCTCAGGCCCCAGTGTCCTGAGCCTCTGGGACCCTTCCTTCCGAAATGGACCCTTTCCTTTTGGGCCCTATATCTTGGCCCCCGGGGGCCCTAGAAGCTCGGGGCTTCCGAGACCCTCCTCTGACCCGAATTTGATTACTCTAAGCGGCTTCCTTGCCGAGATATAGCCATTTGAATTTCGGAGCCTGGGACATGAGGCGAAATAGGCCGAAAGGGGACAAATGCGCATTCCGTGGGTGGAAGCCGATGAATTCTCGGAAACCATGTGTCTGAATTTTAGGAAACATTATCACATATGGTAAAGTCCCTTATATAACTTATTTGATATTTGCCTAAAATTGAACTGTACACCTGTAACTCATTTGACAGGGTCCCTGTGTGCAGTTTGTGTACAGTGCATTAATGGGTCATATTTCATATTTACAGTGGTTTTCTGTGCTAAAACCTACTGTACACCTCTCAGGGGACACAGCACAACACAATGATGTACATTACTTTTATTAATTATGCATCATTTGCATAAAATTGAACCGTACACGGACTGCATACAGGGGCCCTGTCGAATATACAGCGCGGTGGGATGCATCACAGTTGACCGGGCATAACTCCGAAGCCAAGCCGACTCAGGGCTCCATGTTCTGGGGTTAGGGTGGTCCCATGGGTACCTCCCCACGCCCAGAGTATGGAGCTCCAAGCCAGTTAGATTTCCGAGATAAACCCGGTTGTACATAAGGGGGGCCGGAGGGCGGGACGGGTGTCGAAACAGGCCGAAAGGGGACAGAAGCACACCCCGTGAACATCCCTGCCCACCCCCGCGGCGCCGGCCAATGGCCGGGGGCGGGAAGAGGGGTGAAGTAGGCCGAAAGGGGACAGACGCGCACCCTGTGGATGGGACACGGCGCTGCCACCCCATGGCCGCACCCTGAACTGCGCCATGAGGCGCGGAACTTCGGGGCCCCTCCGCGGGGGCTGCGTGTGCCGTACAGGGACTGCCTCCCACCCCATGTCACTTTTGCAAGCCGTGTACCCGGGTGCAAGGGCGCTTCCCTAAAGTGAGTAAGGGCTAATCCATGGCTAGGTGTGCATTATATTTAAATGAACAAGATGGAGGTAAAGAATCCCGACGTGAAACGGGTTGCCTCGGTGAAGTGCACTAAAATTGTGCAATACACACCCAGCTGTTAAAGATAGGTAAAAGAGTTAAGTTAAAGCTGTCCTTAATGTTTGTGGAGCACAATTTGACTGGAAAGTTAAAACTAACAGTTCATTTTCTTTTTTTGGCTATGGGCCATTAGATCTAGCATTCTGCACACTTTAAATAAGGCACAGAGATACATTAGCGTGGTTGGATTACATTTATTTAAATGAATAAACGAGAGAGAGAGAAAGAGATCCTAGGTTTTCATCCTAGGTGTACATGACATTCTTCTTTCAGACAAATAAAATCAGAGTTATATTAAAAAAGTCCTGGCTCTTCCCAGCTTTATAATGGCATTGACTTGATGGTTTGTTTTTGAAGTCCATAAAAGTGCATCTATCCATCATATTACTGCTCCACACAGCTCCTGTGTGTGTTATATACACTCACCTAAAGGATTATTAGGAACACCATACTAATACTGTGTTTGACCCCCTTTCACCTTGAGAACTGCCTTAATTCTACGTGGCATTGATTCAACAAGGTGCTGAAAGCATTCTTTAGAAATGTTGGCCCATATTGATAGGATAGCATCTTGCAGTTGATGGCGATATGTGGGATGCACATCCAGGGCACGAAGCTCCCGTTCCACCACATCCCAAAGATGCTCTATTGGGTTGAGATCTGGGGGGCCATTTTAGTACAGTGAACTCATTGTCATGTTCAAGAAACCAATTTGAAATGATTTGAGCTTTGTGACATGGTGCATTATCCTGCTGGAAGTAGCCATCAGAGAATGGGTACATGGTGGTCATAAAGGGATGGACATGGTCAGAAACAATGCTCAGGTAGGCCGTGGCATTTAAACAATGCCCAATTGGCACTAAGGGGCCTAAAGTGTGCCAAGAAAACATCCCCCACACCATTACACCACCACCACTAGCCTGCACAGTGGTAACAAGGCATGATGGATCCATGTTCTCATTCTGTTTACGCCAAATTCTGACTCTACCATCTGAATGTCCCAACAGAAATTGAGACTCAGACCAGGCAACATTTTTCCAGTCTTCAACTGTCCAATTTTGGTGAGCTCGTGCAAATTATAGCCTCTTTTTCCTATTTGTAGTGGAGATGAGTGGTACCCGGTGGGGTCTTCTGCTGTTGTAGCCCATCCACCTCAAGATTGTGCGTGTAGTAGTCAGTTTATTGTCACATCACCAAAGCACATGTGCCTTGGAGAGTGAAATTCTTGGGAGCGTGCTCCAGACAATTGCAGTAACAGTTAACATAACCATACAACCTTAAGCAGGTAAAAACAGAAAAGTGCAATGTGCACATACATATAGTTAGTACACACAGTGTACTATTGGACATACTTACAGGCAGTACTACATTACACATTATACTCTGAAAGTACATGCATACAGTTAGCACCACGTTAAACACTATACACATTAAACACTATACACATTAAACACTAAGCACTATACACGGAATATACACATTAGACACTATACACATTAGACACTATACACATTAGACACTATACACAGATATATACACATTAGACCCTATACACAAACGCAATACACAGAATATACACATTAAGCACTATACGCATTACACATTAAGCACTATACGCATTAAGCACTGTACACCGAATATACACATTAAGCACTATACACAAGAAACACTATACACAGAATGTACACGTTCTACATTATTGACATTTATACGTATAAAATGATGATGATTGTATGTGAACTGGATACAGAATGTCATGAGTGTGCATCGGATGTATCCAGTGGTAACCGGTAGATAGTGCGGTGATAAATGAAGTGTGTGTATATAGTCCAGTGTTGACTGTTATAGTTGAGTGCGGTGTGTGGCATGCCATATTGTGGGAGTATGCTGTAGAGAGTATTAGTTTTCAGCGTTCAATAGTCTGATAGCCTGAGGGAAAAAGCTATCCCTAAGTCGGCTAGTGCGGGATCGGATGCTGCGGAGATGTCTTCCTGAGGGGCAGCAGAGAGCAGTCTGTGGGACGGGTGGCTGGAGTCACTGATGATCCTCCGGGCTTTCCTTGCACACCGCCTGGTGTAGATGTCCTGGAGGGAGGGAAGCTCACCTCCAACAATGTGGCTGGCAGTTCGCACGACCCTCTTCAGAGCTTTGCGGTTGCCAGCGGTGCTGCTTCCGAACCAGGCCGTGATGCAGCCCGTCAGGATGCTCTCTATGGTGCACGTGTAGAAGGATCTGAGGATGCTGGGGCTCATTCCAAACTTCCTCAGCCGTCTCAGGAAGAAGAGGCGTTGATGTGCCTTCTTCAGCACTGCGTCGGTGTGTGTGGACCAGGTGAGATCCTCACTGATGTTGACACCGAGGAACTTAAAGCTGTTAACCCGCTCCACTGGTGTCTTGTCGATGGTGATGGGTTTGTGTTTTGTGCTCTGTCTCCTGTGTTGTGGCTTCACAAATGCTTTGCTGCATACCTCGGTTGTAACGAGTGGTTATTTCAGTCAAAGTTGCTCTTCTATCAGCTTGAATCAGTCGGCCCATTCTCCTCTGACCTCTAGCATCAACAATGCATTTTCGCCCACAGGACTGCCGCATACTGGATGTTTTTCCCTTTTCACACCATTCTTTGTAAACCCTAGAAATGGTTGTGCGTGAAAATCCCAGTAACTGAGCAGATTGTGAAATACTCAGACCGGCCCGTCTGGCACCAACAACCATGCCATGCTCAAAATTGCTTAAATCACCTTTCTTTCCCATTCTGACATTCAGTTTGGAGTTCAGGAGATTGTCTTGACCAGGACCACACCCCTAAATGCATTGAAGCAACTGCCATGTGATTGGTTGATTAGATAATTGCATTCATGAGAAATTGAACAGGTGTTCCTAATAATCCTTTAGGTGAGTGTATAAACATCAAACATGTCAAACTATTGAAATAATTATAAACGCTTGTGTACTGTACAGTGTTGTGAAAAAAAGTCTTGATTTAGTCTATTTTTGTGTATATCCAGTATTATCAGATATTCCAAAGATATTTACAATAAAACAAAGTCAACCCTTACGAAAAATTAAAAAAAAAAAAAAAAATACATGGTTTAACCTGGTATTTGTGGTAAAACTGTGGTTATATAAATGGTAATCAATTAGCCCAAAGACCATGGTTACTATACTTTTATTTATAATAAAACCATGGTTAATCCATGGTTAATTTTCGTAAAAAAATTTGATCTGAACCAGTGGGGACATATACTGAAAATCTGATATTTTTCCGTGTTTAAGTGCTATAATCAGGTCCCCGGCGAATATACCAACCCAGAAAATGTGCAAAAGGACAACCCAGGACAACCTAACTTTGTTTTGGTAAGCTTTTCTCTGCAAGCACGGTGAAAATGAGAAGGCCTATGAAGACTTCAGATGCAAAACCATCTGATATTTTTCTTTTAAAATTAACATTTTTATAAAGCTCCTATAGGTTAATTTAATGGCAACTAAAAGGATGTCATTGCCATTTAAGTGATATTACTGAACATAAACATAGGAGCCCAATAAAAAAAAAAAGCTCATTTAAAAAAAAAAGAAAATGTCAGATGGACATTTGCATCGAAGTCTTCACATACATTACAGCGTATCACTGTACTGCAGTTATATTGCATACTTCATTATACTATATACTATACTATATATTATACTTTATTCTACAGTTGTACTTCATTGTACTGCAGTTTTACTGTTGTTGAACTTCAATGTACTGCAGTAATATTGCATCTAAACTTCATTATTTGTACTGCAGTTATTTTTTGTAAGGAAAGTGTTTCATACAACACTTACAGTAAAGCAATCATGTGTTTTAAAGAATAAACTTAACTAGTCTATGTGTATATATTAACACAAACAACTACAATGTGTGTTCAATGTGCACAATGTGTTTAGTACAATTACAAATTTGAAAATACAAACAGGATCATTGCAATTTGGATGTTTAACTATTAAATTCACTGCTATGAGACTGCTAGTCCACTAGCCAGTGAGGTTAACAGCTGAAGGCCTTGCATGAACACTGCGGTTAACTCACTAAGAGTTTTACCTGCAAATGAGCGCTGATCTTTATCCTTAGAAAGTGATTTCCTAGTTTTCTGAAAATAAGGTGGAGGTCGACCTTTACTCAGTGACCAGCATCTCTCCTCTGAATGGCCTATTTTCTGACAGGAACTGCAAAACCTGTTCTCTTTGCCATAGGGTTGTCTATTATGTTGTCCTGGAGTTTGAGGATATTCATGACTCTCTAATGCTTGCACACCATGCGTACTGGTGCATGACTCTGTGCTATTGTGGTGCTGCATCACCTTAAGAACTGAAATAGGCACACTTTCTTGAGTTGCACATGCATTTGAGCTAAACGTTACAGATTGATTAGAGCAAGTCACCTCATTTAAGAAGTGAACATGCTCTAAAAAGTCCCATCGCTGTTAAGCGTTTTGGGAGACATGAACTACTACATGAGCAACTACTAGCTAGCCTCCGTTACAGTTGCAACAGATGGGGAGGATTCCCCAATTAGAGCTAAACGAAGTATGTTCGAAATGTAAGTCATCTTTATGTATAATCTATGATTATACTTATTAGTCAGTGTATTGTAATATGTGGCACATACTGTATTTAAGTAACAAAGTGATTCTTTAGGCCAAAGAAAATACCTTTTCCTGGAGAAGATGAGGATGAAGAAATCAGTTTTGTTCGGTCAAAAGATAATGCTGTTACGGATTTGGTGTGGAACAAACTCACGAAGGCGAAGGAGAACTCGGAACTTGGAACTTTAATCATAAACTCGGGAAACAGACAGGGAAAACACCAACAAACGTGAACGAGAACCGACCAACACTAAGGGCAAACAGAGGGCTTAAATACACAGGGGAAACAAGGTGATGACTAGACTAATTAACAGGACACAGCTGGGACAAATGAACTCATAATGAGGGTGACCATGGAAACGCAGGAGTGGCGGGAAAACAGAACAAAGGAACATGTGACAGGAGAACACAACATGTAACATTACTACCCCCGAGTAGGGCTGGTCCTCGCGCCGTAAAAGGGACGGCGGGGGTTGGGGGCTCTGGAGGCCGGCACTGAAACAGGGGAAAGGTCCAAACAACATGGGTCCATAGGGCGTGGAAGGAGGGAGGAGCCAGTGGGGAGCCTGGAGCAGGAGCCAGATGGCACAGAGACCAGCCAGCGATGATGGAGCCACTGGAGGAGCTGCCAGGTCGATGAGCCCGCATGAGACCGGAGGCCCAGGAGACCGAGGTGAAGCCGCAGCGACGAGCGTCCAAGGTGGAGCCGGAACACCACAGGACAGAGGCTGAGCCGGTGCAACCGAGGATGAAGGCGGAGCTGGGGGGAAGGTGGAGCCAGACGAAACCGAAGGTGTAGGCAGGACGACGACTGACCAAGGCGGAGCCGGAGAGATAAGGGAGCCCGGAGAAGCCGTATGGCCGAAGGTGTCCGGTGGATCCGAGGGAAGGAGGAGCTAAGGCTTAGCCGAAGTGTCGACAGGCCGTGGTGGAGTGCAGGGTGAGGAGACTGGCAGTGACGACAGGGGATCATCTGTGTAGGGCGGAACTGCTGGACAGAAGACCCGAGGCAAGACGACACTGCATGTGGGAGGAGCAGAGGGGATGAAGGACAGCAGTGTAGGCAGGAATGAGGAACTGGCTGACTGAGGAGGTGGGAGAGGGAGGCTGGGTGGGAGTTTTGAAGACTCAGGAAAAACATGGGACGCTGGAGAGACACGGAATACAGGACGCACTGGAGATACCGGGAGCACTGGAGACACAGGGGGACTGGGGATAGCCTCTCCAAAAAAGTCAATAAGATCCTCCTTGAAAATGTCTTGTAGTTCCTCGAGGTAACCGCCAGAGGTCCCCGTTACTTCCACCGCGCTGGGTGGTGGACGGGGCTCCCTTCCCAGCCCTCAAGCTCCACGAGTAATCCCTCCCCGACGCACAATGTTGCCGGCTCACGCACCTGGTCAGACCCTCGCTGTGGTCCGGGCTCCGGGGCGATGACTCCTCTCAACCTCTGCCTGGGTTTGAGCTCGTCGATCGCGGCAGGCCGGTCTCCACGGTCTGCGGTGGGCACAGGCAACTCCCTCGTGCCGGTCGTGGTGGGTGGTGGGTGGTGGATGGCTGGTCTCTGGCGGTGGTGGAGTGATACTGGTCATGCTGTCCTCAGTGTGGCTGATGGTAAAGGGCGAATTGTTATTGACCAGTACCCACTCCACGAAGGCAACGAAATCCTCCTTTGGACTGACCGCTGGAACACCTGCCTTCGACCGCTCACTCAGGTCCGCATAGAAAAACCCACAGAGTGAGCAGTCAGGGAAGTGCTTCAGCCACCTCTGGTCTAGGGTGTCCTGGTGCCACGTGCACTGATGGACACCCTTATGCTTGAACATGGGGTTTGTTATGGATAAGCCGTGACTAGCACAGAAATCCAATAACAGAACACCGCTCGGGTTCAGATCAGGGGGGCCGTTCCTCCCAGTCACGCCCCTGCAGGTATCACTGTCACTGCCCACGTGTGCGTTGAAGTCCCCCAGTAGAATGATGGAGTCTCCAGTTGGAGCACTTTCCAGCACCCCTCCCAGACCTCCGCACCCCATTAGGGCCGGGTACTCCGCACTGCTGTTTGGCCCGTAGGCACATACGACAGTGAGTGACCTATCCCCTACCCGAAGGCACAGGGAAGTGACCCTCTCATTCACTGGGTTGAACTCCAACACATGGCAGCTGAGCTGGGGGGCTATAAGCAAACCCACTCCAGCCTGCCGCCTCTCACCATGGGCAACTCCAGAGTGGTAGAGAGTCCAGCCTCTCTCAAGAAGTGTGGTTCCAGAGCCCAAGCTGTGCGTGGAAGTGAGCCCGACTATCTCTAGCCGGTATCGCTCAACCTCCCGCACAAGCTCAGGCTCCTTCCCCGCCAGCGAAGTGACATTCCATGTCCCTAAAGTCAGTTTCCGTGTCCAGAGATCGGGTCGTCGGGGCCCTAGCCTTTGACTGTCACCTGATCCACTACGCACTGGCCCCATATGATCCCTCCTGCAGGTGGTGAGCCCACAGGAGGGTGGCCCCACGTCACTCATTCGGGCTGAGCCCGGCCGGGCCCCATGGAGGTAGGCCCGGTCACCAGGCGCTCGCATACGAGCCCCAACCCCGGGCCTGGCTCCAGGGTGGGGCCCTGGCTGCACCATGCCAGGCGACGTCTCGGTCCTGGTTTTAATCCCTCCTGCAGGTGGTGAGCCCATGGGAGGGTGGCCCCACGTCACTCATTCGGGCTGAGCCTGGCCGGGCCCCATGGGGGTAGGCCCGGTCACCAGGCGCTCGCATACGAGCCCCAACCCCGGGCCTGGCTCCAGGGTGGGGCCCTGGCTGCACCATGCCAGGCGACGTCTCGGTCCTGGTTTTAATTAGACTCATACTGGGTTTGTGAACCCAGGAGGGGCCAGGGAGTTCAAGGAGGGGCCAGGCCAGTCCATACATGCATTTTCCACATGGTAACTCCCTCTGGGCATGATGTGGCTTCCGCAGAGGGCCCCTGGGGCACACTTTCCCAGCATTATCCAATAGCAGCTGTGACTCTCCTTGCATGAATTCCCCGCCCAGAACAGACAGGGTCTGACGGGCTCTCGCTGGGCGCTGAAAGTGGTAGTAACTGTGGCATTTCCCAAAGGGATCCCAATTCGTCGGTGATGTCCGACGTACATCGAACATGACCGACTGAAAAGGAACGTCTCAGTGACGTATGGTAACCCTCGTTCCTTGAAGGAGGGAATGGAGATGATGCAAATCTCGCACGCCAATGGCCATTGGCCTGTTCTCTATAGCTCGAAGCTGATAGGGGGCTCCCTGAAGTGATCCCAATTCGTCGGTGAAGTCCGACGTACGTCTCTGTTCCCTCCTTCAGGGAACGAGGGTTACCATACGTAACCAAGACGTTTTAAACAGATTCTTACATTTGTAATCCCACAGTCTCCCCTTTGAGAGTTCTAATAACTCACATAATACAAATTTAAACCTTCATAAGTCCATTCTGTAGCTTATGTTTGTTAGCATAAGTTTCAAGTTTCAAGTTTATTTGTCATTACACATGTACAAGTACAGTATAACGAAATGTTAGTTTGGAGCAAGCCTCCGGGCCGCAGCCGATTATTTAGGCGCCGCCACACGCTCTCCAGAAATACAAGAATGCAGTTTAGCAAGGATTACATAGCAAACACAACAAAGCATAACATAACACAGTACACGTGGTCACGTGATGGGATTTTTTGTATGGAGTGGGAGAGGAGATAGATAAGGACAGGACAGGCAGACGGATGGATGGGGGCTGGGATAGGATCGGGTGTGTATGGTGCGAGTGAGTCTGAGATTGTGTTGTGTGAGAATGTTAGCCATAACTTCAGATGTTTTTGAGTTCAGTTCTATGGTTTGTCCTTGAAGGGAGATAAGGCAGTGCACAGGGGAAGATAGCAGACCAAGCTGTCAGGCTGACCTCCCAACCGAGAGATAGGGACAAGTGAGGTTCGGGCAAATACAATTTTTTTATTTTATTTTTTTGTAATTTGTCCGGATCATAATCAATCAATCAGTTCTGGATTCCTGTCACGGTCACACACAGCCCCGAAGCATTCCTTAATTTCCACAGACAGCGGCTGGGTGAATTTGCTTGCAGCTGTCTTACCAATCTTCCGATAGGTCAGGGCAATCCCAAAGCCAAAGAATAGGAACCCCACCATCAATAATCCAATCATGTATAAATCTTCCACATCCTCCACGGACAGAGCCTCCAGGCACAGGACTTGCCAGTTGTTCCATCTGTCCATCACGTACCCTGCAGCAAAGGTCCCGTCCGGGCAGCTGGGTTCTCCCGGGGCACCCCTCCTTTGTGAGAAAAGCCTATCGATCGCGCTGATTGACCATTTCAGTATTTTCAGGAGTCCAGCAAGCAGTGGGTCAGAGAGAAAGATAATAGACAAAAAACTAA
The DNA here is from genome assembly GCA_018749465.1 of Paracanthobrama guichenoti. Classification (NCBI taxonomy): domain Eukaryota; kingdom Metazoa; phylum Chordata; class Actinopteri; order Cypriniformes; family Gobionidae; genus Paracanthobrama; species Paracanthobrama guichenoti. The sequence continues at coordinate 22,483,686 of CM031946.1, read as the reverse complement.
AGCGCCAGAGCACAGCGGGAGCAGAGAGAAAAACACGTCTGCACTGTATGAGACAGAGGGAGGAAAAGTATAAGCCCCATCTTCTAGTCATGTAACTTGAAAAAAATTACAGGCACATATCCTTTGCTCTATGTTGATTGTCTGTAGTGACGAATAGCATGCTGTGACAGAACCAGAGAACTGCACTACCCACAATGCAATCTGCTGAATGGGAGGAGTTCCTGTGACATAAAAGGAAGTGGTGAGCTAATTAAGACAACAGGTGTGCAAGTGTTTGGTGGGGAAAAAGTGTGAGACAACCCGAGCTATGCAACCGCTACGAGGGATTCTCCACTACGCCACTGCTGACCAGAAGCACCTCACTGCCGATCACGGTGACTCCAGGCTTTCGCTGGCTGCGTGGTGAAAGAGAGTTCGGAGGATTGCCCAGGAACGATCAGTCACTGAATGCGCCAGGACCGTGAGGGACCCGGACACTATGGTATCTGAGTGAGGCTACATTTCTGTTGGGCGGACATTATGAGGTACACCAAATACGTTGCGTCTGAATCCAGGTAGGACTGGACACGTTCATCCCTGACAGACTATTCCTTGCCCAACACCTGAGAACTACCACTATATACACTGAAATCACATACAACTCATGCACACACTGACATACATACTCCCACGACATCTCTCAACAAACTGCTAAAATCATATGGTAACTGAGTTGATGAACTGTAAGGAATATTTAGTGTTTAGTGAGTTCGAGTGTTGCTTTATTACTTTATGTGTTTTTGATCCCTGAAGTATGAACTGAGTTTTTTTTTCTATTCATTGAATGAGAATTTATGTTGTGAACGGAATTTATTATGTTGATTTGCGAGCTAAAAGAAAAGAAACGAATTCCAAAAGTTAACGGCTAAATAAAATATTTATTTTTGTGGTAATTCTGTGCACTATTGTGTAGCTCTGTACGGGAAACCTACACGATTCCTACACCACCGTCACAGAAATTGGCGCCGAACAGGACCTGAACTGAACTTGAACACTTAAGACTTGAATTAACTGTACAGACCAAACCCCGAACTGAACTAACTGATCCCACATGAACTTTGAACTTGGAACTGAACTTGAATTGAACTCTTTGACACTTGAGACTTAGACACTTGAAACATATGGACTTGAAGTGTTTAATTTTGTGTGATTTACTGTGTTTATTTTGTGCTTTCAAACCTGAAACCCGTATAGAATTGTTAGACATAGGAAAACTGTTGAACTTTACTTTATAAGGGTTATGCTTGGTACTTTATATGTTCTTGACTGTGGATTGTCAAAGTGACTATTTCATTTAAAAGAGTGTGTTTACCCTTTGAACTTTGATGTGCTACTATTGTACTCCTTATGATGATAAATTGAGTTTTCCAGTTCGAGTCTTCAACTGCCATAAGTATTGAGTGAGGAATACCAATCTGAAATTGGATTGAGAAATTGTTTATGTTGATATTATTATTTTTTTTTCCTTACATTACTGACCACATACAAACACACCTTACACTGCAAGTTATGGCAGACCCCTTTGACCCATATGCGTCATCAAGTCTTATTGATCTTGATGTTCCTGATATTGCAACTCTGGTCTGGACACCACAAGACCCAGTGACTAATTATCCATACAATCCGTCTGTTCCACCTAGTCCTTTACAAACAAGTACGCTGGTGCAGGTTGCTTCATCTGATGTAGCCCACAGTTCATCTGTGGAAAATATTGCATGGAGCCAGGACCAGATGCAGTTATGCACACCCCCAAATATTTCACCAGTATCTTCCGGGGTTCAGTACGATTTGCCTGGGACAATTCCAACGCCTGCCAGGGTGGTTGGACACCTTACGGCTCAAGTCCAGGGAAATTGGGAAAGTTTGTATGATCTCATGAGAAAACAAGAGACTGCTGTAAATACCCTTACCAGTGAATTAAAACTTACTTCATCCCAACATGAAACACAGTTGAAAAGCCTTGCCAATAGATTGGACAATCACACACAGCAAATTTCCACAATGTTATTAGATGCCAAACAACAAGCAGAAACAGAGGCTAACCAAATGGTTAAGACAATGAAGTTGCTGGTGTCAAATGAGTTCCAAAACCTGGAAAAGTCGATAGCAGCAAATATCCGTTCCATGGTGGAGACACTCCAACTTGAGATGCAACAAGATATTCGTTCTATCCAGAAAACTGTTCAGAAAAATCATCATGAGCTGACTCAAGATTCCACACAACTCGCTTCCCAGGTTGGCCACCTAAGTAAACAAATAAATTAACTACAAGAGTACCGAACTCAGAAAACCAGCGGAATTTAAGAAGGAAACTGAAACCTTTCCCCAATCTATTAGAGTGACCCCTCCTGTGGATGCTGGAGCGGTCAAGAGTGACCATCTTAAATTAACCTTCCCTACTTTCGGAAGACCCTCCGATGACCCTGATCCTTTGCTATATTTGTCAAGATGTCAAGATTTCCTTGTCTTGCGTCCTTTAACTGACGTAGAGATACTAGCTACCTTCCGAACTGTCCTGCATGGCACCGCACGGGATTGGTGGGAAGTCGCTAGAAACACTGTAACTACCTGGCATGAGTTTGAGTCTGCATTCCTTACGGCCTTTCTCTCTGAAGATTATGAGGATGAACTCGCAGAACGGGTCAGAGTCCGAACACAAGCAGAGAAGGAATCCATAAGAGATTTTGCTTTCACTTATAGAGCACTATGCAAAAGATGGAAGCCTACTTTAACTGAACCTGAACTGGTAAAAATTATTCTAAAAAACATAAAACCCTATCTAGCTAGCCAGCTACGGGGTCGAGTAATAACTGTAGAAGAGTTGGTGCGGTTGGGACAACAACTCGAGAAGGACCATCTGCAGCAGTTACAATATAATTATCGGACAAGTACAAAACCTGCTCAAGTTGGACCCAAAGGATCCTCTCCAACCATTGACCGACCCTCTAGAGATAATCCACAGTTACAGTGCTGGAGGTGTAAAGGACAGCATGCACCTGACAGTTGCCCTCACGTCTCCTCCCAGTCTGTTCCACCACCTGAGCAACCTTCAGCTAGCAACCAACGATCCTATCCTCCCAGATCCAAAGGTAAATTCATTAACAACTCCATGACAGCAGCGAATGCTTTGCCAAAGAACGTGTCTAACCCTCTTCAGAAGTCTGCCATTATACCGCAACAGTTAATTGTTCCCATTACAATCGGAAATTGGATGGGGAAAGCTATTGTGGATACCGGATCTAGTTTTACATTGATTCATGAGCACCTGTGGAAGGACCTCGACTCCACAGAAAACAGTCTTAGCTCTTGGACCTTTATACCTGGCCAACGGAATGGCTGAGATCCCTATGGGATGGCTTCACGTTACGCTTAACCTGCATGGCCAAGTATGCACCCTTCCCGTTGTTGTGTTGACTTCCAGTGCCCTTGCCTACTCCCTTATATTAGGACTAGACTACATGCACTTTAGCGGAATGCAAATAAAAATATCTGAGGGGAAGTATTCCTTTGCCTCTGACCCAGATGTGAATTACCTCTTCCAACCCGGTTATGCAACTGTGCCAAAACCGATGGGGGACCAGCATCAGCCACCGGAGAATCAAGCTCACCACTCCACACTAAATGTGTCTCTCCTAAGCTCTGTTCCACCTTTAATGTCTAACGTGCCTTTCCCAGTTGAAGCTGAGGATGATCTAACACTCATCAAGCAAGCAGTAGATGTAGCTCATTTACTACCTGATCAGAAACCTCAGTTAGATCACCTCCTCAGGACCAATCTTCACGTTTGTACCTCACAGTTAGGACGGACTGATGTTCTTCAACATAAAATTTACACACATCATCAAATCCCCATTAAACAACGACCTTACCGTATGTCACCTGCCAAACAAGCCATTGTGAATCAGCACCTCAAAGAAATGTTAGACGCAGGAGTGGTAGAACCCTCACAGTCAGCATGGGCCTCCCCTGTCGTCCTTGTGAAGAAAAAAGATGGACATATTCGATTTTGCGTAGACTATCGTAAAGTCAATGCCATAACTGAAAGTGATGCCTATCCACTGCCAAATCTCACGGAAATCCTGGAATCCCTCTCAGGGTCGGCCATTTTTTCCACCTTAGACTTGAACAGTGGGTACTGGCAAGTGTCGATGGAAGCGGCCAGTAAACCAAAGACTGCTTTTACTACTTCGGCAGGGTTATTTCATTTCAATGTAATGCCCTTCGGACTTAAAAATGCCCCTCTACTTTCCAACGTCTTATGGAGACTGTCTTGGGAGAGCTACGTGGAAGAAGTTGCTTCGTATACATTGACGATATTATTGTATATTCACCATCAATTGCCCAACACTTTCACGATCTTCAAGCTGTTCTCCTGAAGCTACAGCAAGCGGGTTTAACCATCAATCTCCGGAAAAGTAGGTTCTGCTTTGCAGAAGTGACATTCCTCGGGCATGTTGTTAACGTGCAAGGAATTTCGGCTGACCCAAGTAAAGTAGAGGCTATCCGCACTTATCCTGTGCCCAGAAATGTGAAGGAAGTCCAGCGGTTCTTGAGACTAGCTGGATGGTACCATCGGTTTGTTCCCGATTTTTCTAGAATTGCTGACCCCCTTAACTCTTTAAAGAAAAAGGGTCGAACTTTTCAGTGGTCCCCCCAGTGCCAACAGGCCTTTGAACATTTAAAAACATGTTTAATGAGTCCACCCATCCTTGGTCATCCTAACCTAGAGCACCCCTTTACAGTGTACACGGATGCCAGTGACACCGGACTGGGTGCGGTGTTGACCCAAAAGCGAGGACAAGGATCAGAAGAAGTAATTGCTTATGCGAGTAGAGCTCTTAAGCCTGCGGAAACACACTACTCCGTAACGGAGAAGGAATGTCTAGCCGTGGTCTGGGCGTTAGACAAGTGGCAACACTACTTGGACCACAGAATGTTCACGGTCATTACTGACCATTCTGCTTTGCAGTGGGTAATGAATTCTCCCAAAACCACCAGCCGTCTCATTCGATGGGCACTACAGTTACAGAAGTACGACTTCATTGTTGAGTATCGCAAAGGAAAATTGAATGCTGCTCCAGATGCTCTTTCACGGATTACACCCCATACCAGTTGCAACCTGTATTCTACTCACACGGATGTCACCCCACTTCCAGTTACAACTGAACTAATCTGGGAGAAACAGCACAATGACCCAGAAATAACACAAGTTTTTCAAGATTTGGCAGAGAACAAAGATGATCAACAAGCAAGGTTTGAGGTCATTGAAGATAAGCTCTATCTTAAAACTCAGCTAAAAGAGAATCAATTTCATTACCGTCTCGTCATACCCAAAGCCCTTGTACGATGTATGTTAGAGCACTATCATTGCAACCCTCTGAGTGGTCACTTCGGTATCTATAAAACGTACAAAAGAATTCGAGATGTGGCATTCTGGCACGGAATGTGGACTGATGTCAAACAGTTCAGTAAAGAGTGTATTAAGTGCCAAACTGTGAAATCCAATCAACAGAAACCGGCTGGCAAGATGCAGAAAATTGTCACCACTCGTCCAAACCAGATGCTAGGAGTAGACATCATGGGACCCCTACCCCGTAGCACTAACCAAAACGAGTACCTGTTGGTGTTTGTCGATTACTTTACCCGCTGGGTAGAACTTTTTCCCATACGAACTGCTACAACCAAGACAGTTGCTGCTATGTTTCGAAAAGAAATCTTAACCAGATGGGGAGTCCCAGACTTTCTGGTATCTGACCGAGGCACACAATTCGTTTCTGAGATGTTTAAAGAGTTATGTAGAAGCTGGAATGTGACGCCCAAGCTCACTACAGCTTATCACCCGCAGACAAACATGACTGAACGAGTTAACCGAACCCTTAAAGGTATGATGGCCGCCTATGTTGATGGACATCATAAGCACTGGGACCAGTACCTACCCGAATTTAGATTTGCCATCAACTCAGCCGTGCAAGAAACCACAGGAATGTCCCGTGCGGAACTTCAGTTAGGCAGGAAGTTACACGGGCCGATGGACAAACTTCTACGAGGTAAAAGCCAAGACATCTCACCTGATGCACCCCACTATGACGTAGTATGTCATTTGAGTCAACTGCAAGCGGAAGCAAAAAAGAATTGTAAAAAAGCACACACGAGGCAACTCCGAAACTACAATAAAAACCGACGGGATGTCTCCTTTAACGAAAAAGACAGAGTGTGGATGAGAAATTTCCCACAATCCAGTGCGAAAGAACATTTTGCTGCAAAACTGGCACCAAAATGGAAAGGACCCTACCGGGTAATACATCAAACAGGACCGGTGAATTATCGGATAGCCCTGGAATCTACAGGTGAAGATGTCCGCACTGTGCATGTTTGTAATTTAAAACCATGTTTTCCAACTGCCACAGAACTAGAGGCACAAGAAAACCAAAAAGTTCTTGATCTGTTCACTGAAACTTCAGACGAGGAGGAAGAGTTCTTAGGATTTTAAAATTTTGCACATCTCCAAAGAGAACCTATGAGATGTTTTGTTCAAGGGGGAGGTGACAGAACCAGAGAACTGCACTACCCACAATGCAATCTGCTGAATGGGAGGAGTTCCTGTGACATAAAAGGAAGTGGTGAGCTAATTAAGACAACAGGTGTGCAAGTGTTTGGTGGGGAAAAAGTGTGAGACAACTGGATTTGCTGAGACCGAGGAGAAAAGAAAACAAACGCAGTGAGCAGTGGGATATATGCTCAGACAAATAGTTTGTCAACGCTAGCGTTGAGCCGGTGGCACTGCCGACAAGTGTTCTCCGGAACACTTTCTTGTTCATCAGCTGCACCCGAGCTATGCAACCGCTACGAGGGATTCTCCACTACGCCACTGCTGACCAGAAGCACCTCACTGCCGATCACGGTGACTCCAGGCTTTCGCTGGCTGCGTGGTGAAAGAGAGTTCGGAGGATTGCCCAGGAACGATCAGTCACTGAATGCGTCAGGACTGTGAGGGACCCGGACACTACGGTATCTGAGTGAGGCTACATTTCTGTTGGGCGGACATTATGAGGTACACCAAATACGTTGCGTCTGAATCCAGGTAGGACTGGACACGTTCATCCCTGACAGACTATTCCTTGCCCAACACCTGAGAACTACCACTATATACACTGAAATCACATACAACTCATGCACACACTGACATACATACTCCCACGACATCTCTCAACAAACTGCTAAAATCATATGGTAACTGAGTTGATGAACTGTAAGGAATATTTAGTGTTTAGTGAGTTCGAGTGTTGCTTTATTACTTTATGTGTTTTTGATCCCTGAAGTATGAACCAAGTTTTTTTTTCTATTCATTGAATGAGAATTTATGTTGTGAACGGAATTTATGTTGATTGCGAGCTAAAAGAAAAGAAACGAATTCCAAAAAGTTAACGGCTAAATAAAATATTTATTTTTTGTGGTAATTCTGTGCACTATTGTGTAGCTCTGTACGGGAAACCTACACGATTCCTACACCACCGTCACAATGCTGACACAGAAAAAAACATGCCACTAAGGTCTGTGTAGTTCGGGTAATAGTCTTTTCTGATTGGAACAGTCTTTTCTTCATTTGGAGTCATTTGTTGAATAAAACACTTGATACTGTGGATGCATGGATAGTACACCAATAGGAAAATCAACAGCAGAATTGCTAGTTCCTTGATCCACAGCCAGGGTTTACCTAACAGGTTTCCGAACCATGAAGAATTATCTTCAGTCATCTGGTGTAATTTTGTTGAAAGATCAAGAATGTTTGTTGGATTTTGTTCAAGTTCTCTGTTGGATCTATTAACCTGGTACAGCACTCAGGTCCAATAATGGTGCATGCTCCTCCTTGCGTTGAAAGAATGTAATCCATGGCCACTCTGTTCTGTAAAATCATTATCTTGAGCAAAGCGAGAGTGTACGTAATGTTACCCAGGGCCAAAACCGTATCATTGGTCAGTTTCTGTACAGAATTCGATAAGCTTCTGACTTGATCAAGGGCCTGCATGACACCATACGATGTTATTAATGCTCCAAGAGTTCTTGACCACCATGTTTGTGCACAAGTGAGTCCTGGAATGCAGCCATCTTCCTGGTTTGTGGTAGGAGCTGAATTATGTAGATGTGGAGAGCTTGGGTTGGTGTGTGTATGTTCTCTGATAGCCAGTAGTACAAACCCGATTCCAAAAAAAATTGTGAATAAAAAAGGAATGCAATAATTTACAAATCTCATAAACTTTTTTATTTTATTCACAATAGAATATAGATAACATATCAAATGTTGAAAGTGAGACATTTTGAAATGTCATGCCAAATATTGGCTCATTTTGGATTTCATGAGAGCTATACATTCCAAAAAAGTTGGGACAGGGAGCAATAAGAGGCCGGAAAAGTTAAATGTACATATAAGGAACAGCTGGAGGACCAATCTGCAACTTATTAGGTCAATTGGCAACATGATTGGATATAAAAAGAGCCTCTCAGAGTGGCAGTGTCTCTCAGAAGTCAAGATGGGCAGAGGATCACCAATTCCCCCAATGCTGCGGCCAAAAATAGTAGAGCAATATCAGAAAGGAGTTTCTCAGAGAAAAACTGCAAAGAGTTTGAAGTTATCATCATCTACAGTGCATAATATCATCCAAAGATTCAGAGAATCTGGAACAATCTCTGTGCGTAAGGGTCAAGGCCGGAAAACGGGCCTTTAGACGGCACTGCATCACATACAGTAATGCTACTGTATGGAAATCACAACATGGGCTCAGGAATACTTCCAGAAAACATTGTCGGTGAACACAATCCACCGTGCCATTTGCCGTTGCCGGCAAAATTCTATAGGTCAAAAAGAAGCCATATCTAAACATGATCCAGAAGCGCAGGCGTTTTCTCTGGGCCAAGGCTCATTTAAAATGGACTGTGGCAAAGTGGAAAACTGTTCTGTGGTCAGACCAATCAAAATTTGAAGTTCTTTTTGGAAAACTGGGTCGCCATGTCATCCGGACTAAAGAGGACAAGGACAACCCAAGTTGTTCTCAGCGCTCAGTTCAGAAGCCTGCATCTCTGATGGTATGGGGTTGCATGAGTGCGTGTGGCATGGGCAGCTTACACATCTGGAAAGGCACCATCAATGCTGAAAGGGATATCCAAGTTCTAGAACAACATATGCTCCCATCCAGACGTCGTCTCTTTCAGCGAAGACCTTGCATTTTCCAACATGACAATGCCAGATCACATACTGCATCAATTACAACATCATGGCTGCGTAGATGAAGGATCCGGGTACTGAAATGGCCAGTCTGCAGTCCAGATCTTTCACCCATAGAAAACATTTGGTGTATCATAGAGGAAGATGCGACAAAGAAGACCTAAGACAGTTGAGCAACTAGAAGCCTGTATTAGACAAGAATGGGACAACATTCCTATTCCTAAACTTGAGCAACTTGTCTCCTCAGTCCCCAGACGTTTGCAGACTGTTAGAAAAAGAAGAGGGGATGCCACACAGTGGGAAACATGGCCTTGTCCCAACTTTTTTGAGATGTGTTGATGCCATGAAATTTAAAATCAACTTATTTTTCCCTTAAAATGATAAATTTTCTCAGTTTAAACATTTGATATGTCATCTATGTTGTATTCTGAATAAAATATTGAAATTTGAAATTTCCACATCATTGCATTCTGTTTTTATTCACAAATTGTACAGTGTCCCAACTGTAAGGGTGGATCGCCTGCAGTGGTTCTGACTGCAGGGTTGCCGAATGACTAAAGAAACGTTATCAGCAAGATGATAGATGAAAACTGTACATTTCTCGTCTTTACCACCCACTGCAGCTTATACCAACGACGGAAAGAAGCGCAGTTACAATAGCTAAACATGTGGGAGAGCGTGGCTATAATGTGACTATATTTTATTGCAATAGGTAACACTTCAAAGTCAATACCAAATCAAAACTAGTTAGCAAATCATTTGTAATTGAAAGAATTTAATGACAAAATCTAGTTATGGTTACACTTAAAATAGTTACAAAATAAATGTATGAGATGATGAAAACTTATACCATTAATCGTACCCAGCATGAATGTTACCTGAGGGATAGAGAGAGAGACAAAGAAGAGAAGAGAGACAAAGAAGAGAAGAGAGACAAAGAAGAGAAGAGAGACAAAGAAGAGAAGAGAGACAAAGAAGAGAAGAGAGACAAAGAAGAGAAGAGAGACAAAGAAGAGAAGAGAGACAAAGAAGAGAAGAGAGCAAAGAAGAGAAGAGAGCAAAGAAGAGAAGAGCCAAAGAGAAGGCCCCCAAGAAGACAGAGCCAGAGAATAAAAGAGCCAGAGCAACAGTTACAATCTTCTTTTATCTATTCCTTGACCATGTGACTGAAACCCTAATGTGAGCCATTCAAACTGACCAATCAGACCAAACTTCCCCCACGGTGCTACAGGTGTGACACACATTTGGCGTACAGGCCTTCAGCATTTCTGTGTCTTTAGGAAGTCCAAATGGCCCTTCTGATGGGGGTTGAAAACAGTAAAGCAAATGTCTTTGTTCATTTTCAATTCTTTCACAACTTTTTTGGATTCGGGTTTGTAGTTAGAATTGAAAAGTTTGTGCTTGTGCATTATTGTTAAATAAACTAATTTTGAGAATTGACTTTTCTTGACTTATTCGTTCACATGGTCTTGGTAAGATTAGGCTGGGTTATGGCTCAGTTTTGGGGTTTCTGGTTAAAGGGTGGTGTTTATATGGTTAACTTATGGCTAAGAATTGGTACCAATAAAAAACCTGTTTTGGCCCAGTTCAGGGTGATTAACTGGAGATTGTGTGACCATTGTCTTTAATTCAGTTCTGGGCCACTTTAGGGCCGTAATTCTTTGCGGTTCTTGGGCCGAGGGAAAAGTGATTGTGTGCCCCGCAGCTGGGCCAGAAAACATTTGCTATGTGGGAAACAGCAGGTCATTCGGCCGGGATATTTATGCAGATGGTGGGAGAAAAACACTGACATTCTGGATTCAGACAGCAATAAAATCACAGATTAACCCCTGTAAATTATGAGAATACCTTACGACCCCATGAGAAACAGTGACCGTCCAAACAGGGCTAATGACAACATGTACAATGACTGAACACTATCTAACTTACCAGAGGTAATGCATGACCAAGAGCCAAAGCCAAGCTCAGCAGAAGAAAAGCACATAAATGCATCGTCACTGGAAATCATAATGACCACATTTGATTAATAAATCTCATCACTTATTAACCTGCAAGCAATTTTAAATTAAACTGTAACTACATATATTAGAAGAGCATTAACTCAGGAACTAAAGGGGCGATACATACCAGTTTCCAGTCACTAAAGAGGCTTTGTGTGTTCAGATGTGGAGCGAGAGTTATATAAACATATACATACATTACATACAGTTATATAAATACATTAGCCCTGCAGCACTGCCTTAAACCCGCCCTCAGTGTATAAACTGGCTAGATTGCAAAATTAACAACAGAAGTGCCTGCTAATATAATATTTTTATATTTTAGCTGTTGTTAAATCACTGTAAACCACATTTGGCAGATGCTTTTATCCAAAGTAACTTAAATGTGTCTTGTGCTTATAATATAATATATTTCTGCCTCATACTGTGATCAGCACGACGTTACGCCAAAGGGCTTTAACATAACCACATCTGATTAAAACACAAATCACAGGGCTGGCAGAATGTCTTTATCAAACAAACAATGATTTATCTCTCATCTGCCTGCAATTAAATGGAATGTTATTTTTGACTTGGGCGGACCTTACAAAGGTGTGTGTAGTGCGTGCAAAGAGTAATCATTGTAGAAATAATTCAGACCTGCTGAGCATGACGTCACGCTTGGGTTACGCCAGAGGCCTTTGACAACCAACAAGACACGCTTTGCTGATGGCATTTACAATGACATTGCATAGTAATTTTTTTCTTGTATAGAAAGAAGTTCCCATGTTTATCCTTGTGTTATTCTACAAAACGCTCAGAACTGACAGATGAAATGATAAAGAAATAGACGGAAGTAATCTCAACCTTACTATGTAAAGCTCGAGTACAATATCAGTTTCACTCTTTTTCAACTGCCTTTTCAAGAGCTTTTATATACTGTACGTAAAACACTGAAATTCTCCATATATGATGCATAGAGCACTGATACAAGACTAAATGTGTCCTTAGTCAATGGCAGGAGCTAAAGAGCACAGGCAAATTCTTCTAAACTTTGAATAAAAGTTGTAGAGTTTGCTTAACCAGTGACACCTCTAAAAGAACCATCATGTTTTCCTTTATCAAATGTTTTCTTTACATTCAGGCAATAACTTGGAGAGAGTTTGACGGTATTATAGCTCTCAGTAACACAGTTCATAACACACTCTGTTACAGTCTTGGATCTGCCGTCAGGGCATGAAACATTAAATAAAAACATTTTACACATGTAAGAAAAATTTCCTGTTTTAGATCAGTGGTGTTGAAAAATAAAGCAGCAGCTTTTAACTTCATTGGAAGTAAACATCCACTGCTATGATTGGATAACAGTTTTGCATTATAATGAGCTTCGACTGTCAGTAGATGTGGGAATTGTTTTGACAACATGGAAAAAAAACGGCAACCGGAATGATTCGCTCACAGGGCTGGCAGAATGTCTTTATCAGACAAACAATGATTTATCTCTCATCTGCCTGCAATTAAATGGAATGTTATTTTTGACTTGGGCGGACCTTACAAAGATGTGTGTAGTGCGTGCAAAGAGTAATCATTGTAGAAATAATTCAGACCTGCTGAGCGTGACATTACGCCAAAGGCCTTTGACATAACCACATCTGATTAAAACACAGATCACAACCAACAAGACACGCTTTGCTGATGGCATTTACAGTGACATTGTATATTAATTTTTTTCTAGTGTAGAAAGAAGTTTCCATGTTTATCCTTGTGTTATTCTACAAAACGCTCAGAACTGTTTACAAGTTATTTATTTGTCATTACACATGTACATGTACAGTATAACGAAATGAAGTTTGGAGCAAGCCTCCGGGCCACAGCCGATTATTCAGGCGCCGCCACACGCTCTCCAGAAATACAAGAATGCAGTTTAGCAAGCATTACATAGCAAAACACAACAAAACATCAACAAAACATAAACATAAACATAAACATGACACAGTACACGTGGTCACGTGATGGGATTTTTTGTATGGACTGGGAGAGGAGATAGATAAAGACAGGCAGACGGTTGTAGTGGGGGCCGGGGTAGGTTGTGTATGGTGCGAGTGAGTCTAAGATTGTGTTGTGTGAGAATGTTAGCCATAACTTCAGATGTTTTCGAGTTCAGTTCTATGGTTTGTCCTTGAAGGGAGATAAGGCAGTGCACAGGGGAAGATAGCAGACCAGCTGCCCGGCTGACCTCCCAACCGAGAGATAGGGACCAAGTGAGGTTCGTTGGGCTAGTTGATTAGGTCAGGCAAATACAATTTATTATTTTTTAATCCATTTGATGATCTTCGGTAATTTGTCCGGATCATAATCAATCAATCAGATCTGGTCCTCAGCGTTTCGCGTCCGGTCTGTGCAGTTTCCCTAGACATTACGTCCAGCCTCATGGCCAGACCGGTTACAGTCCGTAAAAGTTCACCGATCTGACCCCCGATGGAGCCCACTCTCCCCTGCGGATCCGCAGTCCGGACTGCGTTGTTACGGTTCAGTTCCTCAATTCCTATCACTTTCTGATCTAATTCCTTCAAATGGTCACACACAACCCCGAAGCATTCCTTAATTTCCACAGACAGCGGCTGGGTGAATTTGCTTGCAGCTGTCTTACCAATCTTCCGATAGGTCAGGGCAATCCCAAAGCCAAAGAATAGGAACCCCGCCATCAATAATCCAATCATGTATAAATCTTCCGCATCCTCCACGGACAGAGCCTCCAGGCACAGGACTTGCCAGTTGTTCCATGCGTCCCTCACGTACCCTGCGGCAAAGGTCCCGTCCGGGCAGGTGGGTTCTCCCGGGGCACCCTTCCTTTGTGAGAAAATCTTGTCGATCGCGCTGATTAATGGAATTGTTAATCAATTCCATTTCAGTATTTTCAGGAGTCCAGCAAAGCAGCGGGTCAGAGAGAAAGAGAAGAGACGAAACACTAGACAAAACAAAACAGCGCAAGAGCACAGCGGGAGCAGAGTGAAAACACGTCTGCACGGATTGAAGGACAGAACAGGAAGGTTGGAGGCATGGTTGCTGATTGCGGCGGATCAGATCATCAGCACCAGCTGCGGCTGATATACTTACCTATTTAATGTCTCAATGTCTCATCATCCACCTTGTGTTTGTCAGATCGTTTTGGAGTTCTCCTGTGGGCATGGCCTGTTCTGGCTGGCTCTGTGTTCCTGCGACTCGTGTCTGGATCCAGTGTCTGTCTTCCTGGTCATCTGGTTCCCTGTGTTTCACGGAAGGCTGGTTGCCCGTTCGCATCCCTGTGCTGCCAGGAGTGGGCTTCCGGGCACCTTGATTCATCTGACCCACTGCTACTACTCTTATTGGGCTGTCTCAAATAAACACTGTTTCACACTTGCTATTGAATCCTCCGTTATTGAACCTGACATCAACATTGCAATTGTTTGTTCTGTTATTTCAACTTGGCAATACACTGAGCTTATTCTTGTTCCAAGGATAACTCACTGTGGCAGGGTTTTTTATGTGTATGTTCTGATACATGCACCCAAAACCTTCTTGCATTCTTCTTTGTCAAATCCAATCTGACTGATTATGTCACTATTGAGACTGATTATGTCACTATTGATGTCTTCTAACAATAATTTGAATTCACTGTCTGTCGACAAAGGGGTAGCATGTCCAACTTTCTCCATTATTGGAATCAGCCTAGCATTCCTTCTAACCATTTTGTGATGTTTTCCTGACACAGTAGGACACTTCCAACACTTCCCTGACAAAGCAGAGGATAACCTAGTGTTACGTTTTGTTGCTCCTGCTGTTTCTCTCTCTCTCTGTCTCTCTCTCTCTCTCTCTCTCTCTCTCTCTCTCTCTCTCTCTCTCTCTCTCTCTCTCTCTCTCTCTCTCTCTCTCTCTCTCCTGGACGTAATGTTAGACTGTTGGTGGTCGGACCAGAGAGGAGACCTTGACTATAAATTCCTCTGGAGGGAGCTCTCTGTTATTTGTTTGTGTTCTCTGGACTGCTTGTTGTTGTATTGTGTGATGGTGGAATTGTAATGTGACGGATGGTGATGTCTGTGTTTTTTCCTTGTGTTAACAGAGTGCTGTTAACAACTTCTGAAACTATTCTGATCCTGTATTGATCCTATTTGTAGGGGTGAGTGCCTTTTTGTAAGCTAAAAAGCCATCACATTTTCTTTTTTTTTTTTTCCTTTTTTTGGTTAGATAAGGAGATAGGCTATGTTATTGTATGTTTGATTTCTTTTATTTTGATTCAGAGGGAAGTTAGTTTTCTGTGGGAAAGTTAGTTCTGGTTTGGCATTAGCTCACCCTGAAGAGATGGCTTCTGATATTTTGTTTCTTTTAAGAAATTGTTCCTAAACTGAAAACAACGGAGAGAACAAGAAATAAAATATAAAAATGGAAATCTCAGAAGCGACGATTGGATGCATCCTTGGATACCAGAAAATATGACAATATAACACCAGTCCTCAGGTCTTTACACTGGCTTCCAGTTACATTTAGGATCGATTTTAAAGTATTATTACTGGTATATAAATCACTCAATGATCTAGGACCTCAATACACTGCAGATATACTCTTAGAATATAAACCCAGCAGATCACTCAGATCATTAGGATCACATCAGCTAGAATTACCAAGGGTTCACTCAAAGCAAGGAGAGTCTGCTTTTTGCTATTATGCCAGCCGCAGCTGGAACCAGCTTCCTGAAGAGATCAGATGTACTCCAGCAGTAGCCACTTTCAGATCCAGACTAAAAAAATGCTCTTCTTATTTTGTATTTTTCAGTCCAAATATCTAAAAATTCTTTAATCAAGATGCATTTACTAGATAAGTAAAATAACCCAATATATTTTGTCTTGTTTTCTGGGGAAAATAATCTAAATTAAGTGAGTTGCTTAAAACAAGCAAAATTATCTGCCATTGGGGTGAGAAAAAATATTTCTTATTTCTGTTTGGGATGGAAACAAGAAACAAGATTTCAATCAGAAACAAGATTATTTTTCACACCCCATTGGCAGATAATTTTGCTTGTTTTAAGCAAAAACTTAATTTACTCAATTTAGATTTTATTTTCAAGGAAACAAAAGAAAATAACTTACCTAGTAAATGCATCTTGATTTAAGAATTTTTAGATATTTAGACTAGAAACAAGACAAAATACTAAGAAGAGCATTTTTTTGCAGTCTATGCATTTATTGAATGAGCTCTGTGCTTTGTCCGAACTGCTTGCACTTTATTTTATATGTTTCAATGTAACCCTGTTTTTATTTTTGGTTACAATTTTATATATTTCTGCTGAAATATTTTATATTTGGTTAGGGCTGTCTGAATGGAAGAGGTTGGAAAAGGAGAGCAGTGTGCTTCTCTTCACTCCACTTGGGGGGAGTAAGGCATAATTATACTAAAGGTTAATAGTATAAGAAGTCGTTGATAGCATTGTTACATGCTAAAGGCATAGGTAAAAGGGTAGCAGACAGTGCAAAGAAGCGGACTCAAGAAAGGGGGGGCCCTGCGGGGCATAGGTAACATCCCCTACAAGAGTACGTCCTTCGACCCCTTGGGAGGTCCAGGAGACACCACAAACCTGCTCCATCTCTTCCATCTCAGATAGGGGATCCCCGAATTTAGAGAATCAGGTTATGTATCATCTTTTACTCTTTTAATTCCTTTTCTGTCAGGTAGTGATGTCCGGTTTGTGAACAAATCGTTCTTTTGAACCGGTTCTTTTTAGTGAACCGGTCGAACCAGTTCACCGAATCAGACTGAATCGTTCTAAGCGGTTCACGTCTCAAATCAGCGCTAATCCTTAAGTTACTAAAGTTACTAATTTTCTGACATGAGTTACAGTCCCTCCGACTAGAAATAAACTGATATCCATAAGTATATGTTACTAGTAACTCCAACAGTTCCCTGAACTGAGACATGTTGTGCTGAGAGAACTGATGAGAACTCACGAGCAGCTGATACTGAGCATGCACGTGTTCTCGGATCACCAGTACAGAATCGAGAACCGTTTCTTTCGGACACGTTCGATCTTTCGGACATGTTTCGATACTGAGAACCGATGAGCTAAGAGACTGAGCATGCGTGATAGCACCGTCTGAACCGAACCGTGTCTCTCGGACCACTGATGCTGTGCTGATTATATGAGCACGGGTGAACCAAGGACTTGTGTAAGTTTATTATGTCAATGTAAATGTATTTAATCTGTGTAAAGCATCCATGTTTGCACAACAGTGGCTGTATTGAGTGCTTTTCCAAACGCAAATGTATGAACTTATCCAAGATGATGATGATGATAATTATCATTAATATTATTATTATTATTATACTAAGTTATGATTACAAATTACTTTATATGAATGTGTTTTAATGTATTTTCATCCGCCGGGATGATAGAAATGATGTCATTAAGTGAGTGCGTAAAAGAACCGGCGAACTGTTTTTTTGAACCAGATCATTGATACAAACTGTCCAAAAGAAAGGAAAATATCCGAACTTCCCATCACTACTGTCAGGACCACTATCATCAAAGATGATTGATTGACTATTAGCATATAGTTTGGATTGGCGGTATGGTTCTGTTCTAGCAACAGCAAAATTTGCAAAAAGCATGTTTCTGTAACCAAATGTATTAATTTATATATATATATATATATATATATATATATATATATATATATATATATATATATATATATATATATAAATTAATTTAATATCTATTGGGAAGTGTACACCCCTAGAGGCAGCAAAATATGATACAAGCATTTTTTATTTATTTTTTTCTTATGGGGGAGGCATCACCCAAGCCGCAATAAGCAAGGACATATTTGCAAAAAGCATGTTGCTGTAACCAAATTTAAATTAGTTGAATACTATATATTGGGGGAAGCGTACACCCCTAGTGGCAGCAAAATATGATACAAGGATTTTTTTGGGTTTTCCCAATCTTCAGGGGGAAGCATCACCCCAAGCCGCAGCAAGCAAGGGCATATTTGCAACAAGCATGTTGCTGTACCAAATTTAAATTAGTTGAATAATATCTATTGGGGGAAGCATACACCCCTAACACAGCAAAATCTGATACAACAAGGATGTTGTAACCACAGAACTAACTAGTAGTCTGTCTGGGAAACCCTGCAGGAACATCTCCAAGTAGCTGAAACGTGCAGCTAGCAATTAAATACAGTGCTTCCTCAATCATGATCATGATTCTGCTCCTGTCGGGGTGATTCCATCAGCTGGAGGAGAAGGCAACGACCCCAGTGACTTCACACGATGTTGTTAGTGTTGAATAAGAGACATCAGTGGTAAAATGTACCTGCTTTGTGTATTTAAGCACAACATGTTATTGATACTCTAGATAAGCTAAAGCCATAAGCATGTTGCTACAAATTACATGGCATGTGCAATATGATCGTGTTCCCAATAGCAACTGTAGCTTAAGACCAGCATGTTTCCAATAGTAACCAGATAGCCTTTAGAATGAACATTTCTCAAATGGCAACTATACTTAAAGAACAAACGTGTTTCCAATAGCAACTGGAGTTAACACTCTGCTCCAATAGCAAACTATAAAACATTCAACCTTCAATAGCAACTATGTAGCTTTAAGAACAAGCGTGTTTCTAATAGCACTGCAGCTTTAAGGAATGAGCGTGTTTCTAATAGCACTGCAGCTTTAAGAACAAGCGTGTTTCTAATAGCACTGCAGCTTTAAGGATGATCGTGTTTATATTCTAATAGCACTGCAGTTTTAAGAACGGGAAGTCGTCATAGTCGGGTTAACTTTTATAGCGGTGAATGAGAGAATTTTTTTTTGTCACTCCAATAGACGCTGTATTACACCCTCACATCAGCGATAACTTGTTTTTTGTAATTTGATGCAAAAGTAATATAATTCAAAATATTAGATCTAAATGTACATACATTTTTGTAAAAGTGAAAATACAAAACTTTTCAGGACTTACGATATTGAAGATCGTTTTGTGATGTTTTCCTGACAAAGTAGGATACTTCCAACACTTCCCTGACAAAGCAGAGGATAACCTAGTGTTATGTCTGTGACGTAATGTGTTACTTTAAAACTTGACATCACAGTCTGTGGAAAGGGTAGCACTGCAGCTTTAAGAACAGCATGTTCCCAATAGCCCTAGCTTTGAAGAACGCACGTTTCCAATATCAACTATACTTTAGGAAGGAACATACAGACAACAGAATCCGAATAAACACTGAGCTGACTCACTGACTGATTACTATTGTCTTTTAAGAGCTGCACCACAGCAGAAATGACTCTGTTTGCACCATAAATCGTTTACCTGTCAATCACCGTAAGCTGCTTGAATACGTGCAGTAAAGTGAAGAAAACAAACCAAAGCAACCTGACTTAGGTTTAATTAAGTCATAGCATGTTGGAGCGACAAGCAAGTTGCCAATGGCAACACATTTGCCAATATGATTGCATAGCCTAGCTGCATGAGCATTTACTGAAAATGACTAGAAACCTAAGCAACACGGATGGCCTTAGCAACGAGCCTGTTGCCAATAGCCTACCCTGATAGCTTTTAGCAGAGCATTTTAAAAAGGAACTTAGCTTAGATTCGTGAAGACATTCAGGGATGATTACGTGGGTGTTACGTGGATGTTTGACCTCTCTTGATATCCTTCATGCAGGTGAGTGCAGATCTCATCAGAATTGCTCTTAGTTCAGTTAACTATATTAGTAAACTTCAGCAAGTCCATATCAATAATGCAGCAATGAAAGAGCAATGCCAACTCAGTCACTTATAGATCACAAGATCAGGCAGCAAATCGCGTGTTCAAGTTCACAAACTTGAATGAAACTCAGGTGAAATCCATGTGGGAAACGAATTCCTAGTGAGATGATGCCATGTCACTGAAGAACACAGTAGCTGCTGATAGACAAACCCGATTCCAAAAAAGTTGGGACACTGTACAAATTGTGAATAAAAACTGTGAATGCAAAGATGTGAAAGATTCAAATTTCAATATTTTATTCAGAATACAACATAGATGATATATCAAATGTTTAAACTGAGAAAATTTATAATTTTAAGGGGAAAATAAGTTGATTTTAAATTTCATGGCATCTCAAAAAAGTTGGGACAAGGCCCTGTTTCCCACTGTGTGGCCTCCCCTCTTCTTTTTCTAACAGTCTGCAAACGTCTGGGGACTGAGGAGACAAGTTGCTCAAGTTTAGGAATAGGAATGTTGTCCCATTCTTGTCTAATACAGGCTTCTAGTTGCTCAACTGTCTTAGGTCTTCTTTGTGGCATCTTCCTCGTTATGATGCGCCAAATGTTTTCTATGGGTGAAAGATCTGGACTGCAGGCTGGCCATTTCAGTACCCGGATCCTTCTTCTACGCAGCCATGATGTTGTAATTGATGCAGTATGTGGTCTGGCATTGTCATGTTGGAAAATGCAAGGTCTTCCCTGAAAGAGACGACATCTGGATGGGAGCATATGTTGTTCTAGAACTTGGATATCCCTTTCAGCATTGATGGTACCTTTCCAGATGTGTAAGCTGCCCATGCCACACGCACTCATGCAACCCCATCCCATCAGAGATGCAGGCTTCTGAACTGAGCGCTGAGAACAACTTGGGTTGTCCTTGTCCTCTTTAGTCCGGATGACATGGATAGTCCGGATTGGTCTGACCACAGAACAGTTTTCCACTTTGCCACAGTCCATTTTAAATGAGCCTTGGCCCAGAGAAAACACCTGCACTTCTGGATCATGTTTAGATATGGCTTCTATTTTGACCTATAGAGTTTTAGCCGGCAGCGGCGAATGGCACGGTGGATTGTGTTCACCGACAATGTTTTCTGGAAGTATTCCTGAGCCCATGTTGTGATTTCCATTACAGTAGCATTCCTGTATGTGATGCAGTGCCATCTAAGGGCCCGAAGATCACGGGCATCCAGTATGGTTTTCCGGCCTTGACCCTTACGCACAGAGATTGTTCCAGATTCTCTGAATCTTTGGATGATATTATGCACTGTAGATGATGTTAACTTCAAACTCTTTGCAATTTTTCTCTGAGAAACTCCTTTCTGATATTGCTCCAGTATGTTTGGCCGCAGCATTGGGGGAATTGGTGATCCTCTGCCTATCTTGACTTCTGAGAGACACTCTGGGAGGCTCTTTTTATACCCAATCATGTTGCCAATTGACCTAATAAGTTGCAAATTGATCCTCCAGCTGTTCCTTATATGTACATTTAACTTTTCCGCCCTCTTATTGCTACCTGTCCCAACTTGTTTGGAATGTGTAGCTCTCATGAAATCCAAAATGAGCCAATATTTGGCATGACATTTGGCATGACAAATGTCTCACTTTCAACATTTGATGTGTTATCTTTATTCTATTGTGAATACAATATAAGTTTATGAGATTTGTAAATGATTGCATTCCTTGTTTATTCACAATTTGTACAGTGTCCCAACTTTTTTGGAATCGGTTTGTAGTGAGGAGCTGTGTAGTGATGTATGCTGTGATAGACGTCGTATTCCTATAGGTAGACGTGATCAGCTGACAGACAGCTGATGCGAGTTTGACTAACGTGACCTGCCAGAACTGACGCTATACGCTTGATGTATAGGTGTTTTAATTTTCCTTACTTTTATTCTGTGATTATTTTAATCCCCTTTACTGTGTAAAGCACTTTGAATTACCACAGTGTATGACGTGCTATAAAAATAAACTTGCCTTGCCTTGCCTTCAGCAGGATTCTTTATTGAGAACACGTGCTAGTCTGTAGCTGCAGTCCATCAAGTCTACTAAGGCAGTAGTTTATATAGAAGTTTGTATTGTAGTTTATATAGATATAGATTGATTGATACAGATGTGATTGATTGCTCCTGTCTTCGATTGCTCCTGTCTACCCTGTTTGCTGTTGCTGCTGTGCTCACATGTGCTCTGCTCTGCTCTTTTGGAATTTTTATTTGACATAATTCTCTGTTGTTTAAACTGCTAATTATAACTTACTCCTCTTCATATATTGTCTAACCTACCACATTAAATCTGACATCACTAGCTTTTAATCTAAATCACGATCACATGTTAGCTTTTTGCTAGCCTGTTAGCTTGCCATCTCTGCACCCGGGTGTCCTGTTTTCTGAGTTCATTAAACAACTGTGGTGAGTTGGATTAGTAAATAGACTTCATCAAACAACTTTGGTAAATTGGATTAATCAACAAATATGGTAAGCCATGTCTTCTTCTCCAGTCATTGTCACTTACACTGCATGTTTCATGTTTAGTGTATCTGTCTCCGTTGGCGAGCAGGGCTTCACATGTGATAAATGTAAGGAGATAGTCAGGCTGACGGAGAAGATTTCAGAATTAGAGACATGCATCCAGACTTTATTTGAGAGTAGTGAGAATGTGACAGCTTTAGACACTGCTTTGGATGCGAGTAGCTTAGTGAACGTTAGAGCCCATGCATCAGGGCAATTGGGTAACGGTGAGGACGTTTTGATTAGAACATCAAACAGGTTCTCCCCACTCAGTGACGCACCCACTGAGAATCCTGTTGAAAGTGCACTAGTTATTGGTGATTTTATTACACTGAACGTGAAAATAGAGACACCAGCCACCATAGTCACATGTTTACCGGGAGCCAGAGCGCCTGACATCAAAGTAAATTTCTGGCTAAAGCTAATCGTAATCGTAAAAAAGTGCTGGCTAAAGCTAATCGTAAATTCTCTAAGATTATTATTCACGTCGGCACTAACGATGTTCGACTTCGCCAGTCGGAGATCACTAAAATTAACATTAAAGAGATGTGTAAAATTAACTCGAAAGTACCATGGCAGATGCAGGTTTTTGTTCTGGTCCGCTCCCTGTTAAAAGGAGTGATGAGATACTTGGCAGACTATCATCACTCAATGGCTGGTTGTCTAAGTGGTGTCCGCAAAATAACATAGGGTTCATGGACAATTGGAAAAGCTTTTGGGGGAGACCTGACCTGTTGAAGAGGGACGGCATCCATCCTTCTTGGAGTGGTGCCGCTCTTCTCTCTAGTAATTTGGCACATAGTCTTAGAGCTAAACCTTGACTAACTGGGGCCCAGGTCAGGAAGCAGATGGACTGGCTTACCCGACCGCCTAGCTGTTGTAAGGACCGGTTTTACTGCTAAGACAAAAGCTGAGATCCAACACCCTGCATTAAAACAATAAAACTCAATCTGAAGAGAAGATCTCACAGAGAAACTGTAGGACACCGCCCTGACCAAAACCCTCTCCCCCTCTCTACCTCCCCTTTCCCCTTCCCCTGATTCAAGTCCCAGAATGCAGATATACTACATATGATTTATCTTGTGAATCTATTGTTTTATCCCTTTCATGTCTGGTGTCTTTTTAAAGGTCATAGTGCGATTGGTAAAATGGTCTCAACATCACTGAAGTCACTGATAGGGTTAGAAAGATTGAAACATATGAGACTTGTGTTCTCTTTTTGAGTGGTCTCTCCAAAGATATCTGATCTTCTCCCCCCAAACTAGGTGTTTGTGTTGCAAATAGTTACAACCCTTTGTTCTGGTCTGGGTATTTAAGGAAGGGTAGCAGGGCTGCCATTTGGGAACATTCTGTAGACAGAAGCCCCATGCAGTGTTGTGTCGGTGTCATAAGAGACACTCACACACGCTGTATGTATTGTGCCAGATATGACTCTTTGAAACTATTTTCATATTACTTAATTGTATTTTATGCTGAAAGTTGTGTACCATGGATTCATGTTTAATTATGTTCTTTAAGTTCTGTCTGGCCAAAATAAATGTTAATCTTGATTTATTCTGTATTTTTCATAAATCATTACTCAAGTAGTGTCGCATGAGGAGTTTTGTAGGAGTTTCCGTAAATCTTTCTGTCAGGGCAGATTCATACCGAGGACCCCATGACCGGAGCATGGCGCTAAGCATGAGGGGCAATCTGATTTCTGACTGTCACTGTTATTAACAAGTTACAGCTCTCGTGACTATTGCTAAAATTACACTTTCTGTTATGAGTAAGCATTTGCGACTCACTTAAAGGTAAAATAGTTCACTCTGTAATCCTCTGTAATATCAGAACTGACTAATTTGCGTCCGTGAGGTAATGTAATTATAATCGCGAGCATTATCCTCTGAGCGACTCCGGGTCCCATGGAGGAACGAGTATTTGAAATTAAGAGATACTAAGAGAAATCAAAGATCTAAATTAAATCACAACTAAACTTATGATCAGCTGTTAAGTTACAATGTAACAAATGTAACAAAGTTACAAAGAATTGGAGTAAGATCAAATTATTCATGGAGTCAGATTTAAAATTCGATGGTCATAAATTAAGTGAATCCAACAGAAGTGCTGAGAAGGCGAACACGCAGAAGTCCTTCGACCAGGCCGTTAGATTCCGTCCTTGGGCTAACGGATGGACCTTACAAAATGGTGACCCGGACCTCCGTGATCTCCAGGATGCGAGTGTCTTTTCAGCTAAGTATTGGGATTACAACAAGCAAGAGGTGATTTCCTTCTCTTTCTTCAGCTGTGATGGTAAGTCCATTTTTTTGCTTTTAGAAATGTTGGGAATATATTGAATACTGTATAAATCCGATGAAGGCTTGAGAATTAGACAACCAAAGTGCTTATCAGGAACATGAAAGCAACAGCGTAGAGTAGAAATGATATCCCTTGCTTTAAAATTCTCCTTGTTTGCATACGCAGCAAGAGAGGAAATTTTATTTCTGGGTACTCAAAAGAAGGCTGTAAGTTAAAGGTCAGTTACATTTGTTTATTTGCTTTGCTGCAACAACACAGCAAAGAAAAAACAAATGGCCACGTTAACGTGTGAACAAAATCTTACTGGAAAAATCTCACTGCAATCCTTTGTGTGTAAAATGTGAAGGTGGACAAAACTGAGTCAGGACTGATGTCACAATTATAAATGTGTTGTGAAATATAGCGCTTTACTATGGTCTTATTTCAGACATTGGAATCGCTGCACTTTTTGTGTGCTTATTAGTGTCTCAAAAGAGACTGAGAAAATTAACAGAACAAAGATGAACTTTGTCTTTCTTCATCAGACCTGTCTTTGTCAAACCTTTCTTTTATATGCAAATAGATTCTCCAAAGAATGCAATTGATAATATCTAAAAAATAAGAAAATTGTGCCCAATTCTATATTGTGTAGTCACAAAATCTTTAAATTGAGCAATGAATTGACCCGCGCGCTCAGCGTTTGCAGTTTATTGAACGTCCACAGCATCTAAGTTGATGACTGGTTTCCAGTTTGGTCTTGTTGCTGTCACACAATGATCCCGCCAGCACAGCAGGAGCTGCAGGGCCAATCTGAAAGATCAGGAGATTATAACACATTATTCTGGACACAGGACTCAGCAGAGACCCTCTTGAGACCAGCAAATAAAATTATTTTTTAATTCATACTATTTTAATATAATATGATTTATATTATGATTATAATGTAAATTATATTATAATGGCTAGGAATGGCTTTTGATCTCATGATGATTCAGCATTATTTAGAGGATGAAAGATTGTTGAAGGAGTAGAAGAAGGATCAGAATGTAGAAAGATGGGATGTGCATTAGGGAACAAGACGGGCAAGAGCACTATCAGTGTTGAAATGATGGGAAGGAGAACATAGATGGTTAAAGAAATTAACGTTAAGAAAGATAACTGAAGTGAAAAACCTAAAGAGAAAGAACTTCTTTACCTTCTATTTGTGCAAGAATCTTTAATGAGAAAAATTACAATGCCCAGTTAAATGATTAACCTGATTGCTGTAACTTGAATAGGCTGAATTCATTCAAGACCTAATCATTTACATTCCAATCTCAAACCCAGGGAGAGAGAGGAGGTGCGAGCTTTCCATTGTGATGCAATGACAAACAAAGGGGTGCAAGTTTTAGCAAACTCCTCACTGGGAGCGTTAGATGGGATGGGATCTGATCTGGGAAAGTTATTTACCGGGAATGTAATGAAAAGCTGTGTGTTATGTTAATCTCAGACATTGACTCCACAGGATACACACCACAGAGATCCAAATGGTCAAGAGTTTGAAAGACACCATAAATACCAAAGAACCTGTTGCTCTAAACCCAGATCTGGCTTGTATAAACAGCATCATTCAAAGAGATCCCCAGGGGACCTGAGTGTGATAATGATCACAATACAGCAGATTGAGTAAACGCAACTGCAACAACAGCTTAAGTGTAACGGGTCTGACTGCATTTACACACCAGCAGTCAGATCTGACCATTATAAATCAGTTTATTTGACCTTTTCCTTTACAGAAACATAATCATGATGATGATCCATGTCTTTGTAAACTAAAACAAATTCTCTCATAATGGCATAAAACCTTAACAGATTAAAGCCATATGCAACAACTGTCTGGCTAAGGCCATTGAAGAAAAAAATAAGATAGCACCATCTATCTTAGTGAAATTTGTGTAAAGGTCCAATATTAGACTGTGTTTCTCTCTGTGTTTCTCTCTCTGTGTTTGTTTTCCTTTCAGGCTGATGGCTGCCACTCTTCAGACCCAGACTCCACAAGGGTCTGGGCTGGCTGGCATCAGCCAACATACACACACACAACTTAACATAGGAGATGGGAGTGAAGATACTTCATGAAGCCATTCACACCCCACAGCACACATAGCTACATGGCTTCCCAGTGTAAAAACTGGAACTAAATTATACAACACAGATTATGGTAGGATAGACACCACCCATCTCCTATACACAACATACACACACACACACTTTTAACTTTAAAACCACACAACATCTCTACCTGGAATAGATCATAGGACTATCCAGGGCAAAATCATTAATATAATGCAAATCTATCATACATTATTCACCTTCATACATATAGGACAAGGGCAATTATTTTCATAATTCCTTTTCAGTTAGGTTGAACAAGTTTATGGCTTACAGCCATGTCAACTTCCTATATGTATTTCATGTAAGGTGCATAAAACATGTGCATGGCTATCGACACACATCAATTGATTGACAATTAATTGATTAGTAAATTGATGGACAAAATCTTTATTATGTCCAGTCAGTGGTATTGTTGCAAACTGGGAGGGCCCCTAGTTTCCAACATATCACTAATGACAATGAAAATATATCTAAAAGAGTTAGATGCAGAGTGCAGGCATTTCTATCAATTAATAAAACTATTCTCAGTCAGACCTGCCTTATTGAGTGTGTCTTAGCCTGTACATCAAATGCACAGAAGATGAGTGCAAAGCTAAAATAGAGATTTTAAATCTCTGTTTCTGTAAATCTCATCCTCTAAGTGATTTGATTGAAATATTAGCTTTCAGTAATGATTTGAAAGTAAAAACAACTGATATAGACACTTTTATAATAACAATTATTAAATTGTGTAATTCCATGTTTAATTATGTGATATATTTTGATTATGCATACTTCTGGTAAATATACTTGTTATATTGATGTTTTGTTACCCTTCCTGTAATTCATCCAGACCACGTTTAAATTCCACTTCCATGTCAGTGGCAGTGAAGAATCTGGCTATCAAATGAGACCTACTCACTAAATATTTGACCCTGAGAAATGAGAACCGTATTTACCACTCGCACTTCTGACATGAGTTTATCATGTGTTGTTATTCTTATGTTCTTGTGTTTATCCAACAACTCTCTTTTCCCATCTCACAATAACCAGAAAGTCATCAGTGTTCAATTATTGCATGGTTATTCAGAAGTTGTTCAGGTGTCTCACACACAATGGAGCATCATCAGTGAAATGATTCCTTCACCCATGGAGATCTGACCTGCCCGGCAAACCAAACCTTCTGCTTGAAGGAGACTGAGGACTTCTCAAAGGGTCAGCTACCTAAGAATCCTGGGGAGGACAGGACACAGATGCTTCCTCAAAGTGTAAAGACACTTTCTGCTAATGGACACAACAGACTTGGGACAACAAGTCATTCTACAGACTGAAAACTATCACAATCAAGTGCAGGTGGAAGCAAACCTGACCAACAGGATCATAGATATCCTGTCCAATTGCGACAGCATCCAGTCAGCGCAGTACGCCTACACCTAAAGGGACTGTGCCACAGAGGTGTGTTTTGCAGTGTTTTCATCTTCATGTTCAGCCTGTCTTAATGTTGCTATTTCAGGTGACTACTTGATTCCTGCACCCATGGACTTGTGCTGTTAACAAGGATCAGCACCATGAACACTCACGGAAACAACATCCAAAATATGGAAACAGGGAATATCCAAATATGTCCCCTTGGAAACTCATATGAATTTGTCCCAAGGGGCCAGGGGGGTCGTCTGTAAGGACCGGTTTTACTGCTAAGACAAAAGCTGAGATCCAACACCCTGCATTAAAACAATAAAACTCAATCTGAAGAGAAGATCTCACAGAGGAACTGTAGGACACCGCCCTGACCAAAACCCTCTCCCCTCTCTACCTCCCTTTCCCCTTCCCCTGATTCAAGTCCCAGAATGCAGATATACTACATATGATTTATCTTGTGAATCTATTGTTTTATCCCTTTCATGTCTGGTGTCTTTTTAAAGGTCATAGTGCGATTGGTAAAATGGTCTCAACATCACTGAAGTCACTGATAGGGTTAGAAAGATTGAAACATATGAGACTTGTGTTCTCTTTTTGAGTGGTCTCTCCAAAGATATCTGATCCTCTCCCCAAACTAGGTGTTTGTGTTGCAAATAGTTACAACCCTTTGTTCTGGTCTGGGTATTTAAGGAAGGGTAGCAGGGCTGCCATTTGGGAACATTCTGTAGACAGAAGCCCCCATGCAGTGTTGTGTCAGTGTCATAAGAGACACTCACACACGCTGTATGTATTGTGCCAGATATGACTCTTTGAAACTATTTTCATATTACTTAATTGTATTTTATGCTGAAAGTTGTGTACCATGGATTCATGTTTAATTATGTTCTTTAAGTTCTGTCTGGCCAAAATAAATGTTAATCTTGATTTATTCTGTATTTTTCATAAGTCATTACTCAAGTAGTGTCGCATGAGGAGTTTTGTAGGAGTTTCCGTAAATCTTTCTGTCAGGGCAGATTCATACCGAGGACCCCATGACCGGAGCATGGCGCTAAGCATGAGGGGCAATCTGATTTCTGGGTGTCACTGTTATTATCAAGTTACAGCTCTCGTGACTATTGCTAAAATTACACTTTCTGTTATGAGTAAGCATTTGCGACTCACTTAAAGGTAAAATAGTTCACTCTGTAATCCTCTGTAATATCAGAACTGACTAATTTGCGTCCGTGAGGTAATGTAATTATAATCGCGAGCATTATCCTCTGAGCGACTCCGGGTCCCATGGAGGAACGAGTATTTGAAATTAAGAGATACTAAGAGAAATCAAAGATCTAAATTAAATCACAACTAAACTTATGATCAGCTGTTAAGTTACAAATGTAACAAATGTAACAAAGTTACAAAGAATTGGAGTAAGATCAAATTATTCATGGAGTCAGATTTAAAATTCGATGGTCATAAATTAAGTGAATCCAACAGAAGTGCTGAGAAGGCGAACACGCAGAAGTCCTTCGACCAGGCCGTTAGATTCCGTCCTTGGGCTAACGGATGGACCTTACACCACCTAATGCTTACGCAAGCCGTGTCAACTTAAATGAATGGGGTAATTTCCACACACTGCTTAGATTCCCTTACGGGCCTCCGCAAGTATGCATTTCTCCCAGTGAGCCTTCTTGCACAGACACTGTGCAAGGTCACGGAGGACAGTGGAAAAAAGAAAGGTTTATGCACAGGGAATGCTACAGTGCCTATGTTCAGACCTTGTGGCATTCATGATGTGTTCCCTAATTAGAACACAAACTGCTGAAGCATAAACAAAAATATATGATGGCCATGGGGGTGTGAGTGATGGTATGGTGTGAGTGAATGAATGAGAGATGGTGTCTGAAGAGATACCAAGGCAAACCAATTATTTTGCCATGACAGCTGTATCTAAATTTAATATGTGGGCCCACAGGGCAAATTATGCCCAATAAAATACTGAAAAGTTTCCTGGTCAATACTGTTGTGGCAAAAAACAGTGCCACATTTGCGTAGCGCATAACATGTATACATTTCTTTTCAGCATATCATGATGGAGCTGATTCAAAACTATAATATTGTCCTGTAACTTAACTTGAGCAAAGTGGGTTGAATGCTTTCCAGATGTATAAGAAATTATGAAATAATAGTGGGACTCAAAACAATTAAATAACTGAGTTGAATTGGCTAATTGTAAAGAATAAAATCCCTGGAGTCACCCTGTTGAAGATATGATGGTTAACAGAATGAACAAAACATTTTAGAGCAGATGTGGGTCAACAAATGAAAAACGAAGGAAATAGGCTTGACCAGAGACGCAGAATGAAAGGTTGCAGAGTGTTGAAAGCTCAAAAGGAGCTGTGCAAAGAAAGAGTACGAAAAGGAAAAATACACCTAAAAGAAAGAAAAATGTCTGAAAGATGTTTCTGATGCTCATCCAGAGTGTGTTTGCATAATCTGGTCATTGGCAGTAAAGCATAGGTGACTTAATTTAGTCACTAAGCAGCATAACTAAGGGAGCTGGATTTTGAAGCTACACATCTGGTAAAAGGGTAGTGAAGATGGGGCTTAGGTAAGCCCCAGAGGGGGGGAATGTAGACGAGTTTATTATTGAATTTAAGGTTGAAGCTGAAGGTTGAAGCTACCATTTTAGGAAGACAACTATGGTATATATTTTAGGTAAGCCAAAGGATGGGAGTTGTCTCCTGCAGGAAAGACTCGGCTTTGTTGATTTGAATAAAGCCTTTCTGAAATCAAACGAGCTTTGAGGAAGTCCTTATAATGGGTTTGTGGGAAAATTCCCTTTCAAATACATTGCCTCATACCATATAGTGCCACAGATGGATTGTAGGGTGAAAATTTATTTAACTTAATTGATTATGTTTCTGCTTACCCCACCCTCCGTGCCTCTCAATCTGCTGACCCCGGAATAAAGGGGACTTGGGCACCTGTAAGGGTCGACACTCACCTGCTGACCCCCACTTCCCCACTATAGAGACAGAATGACTCATCGACCCCCAATAACCGCTTGCCCCACCTCCGGAACCGCCCCCCAGAAATGAGAGAATTTCCAACAATTGCATATGGACTCCACTAGAGGGCCACCTTGGTTTTACTTCTGCGGTTACGGGGAGTGAAGAGCGAGTGATTCAGATACATGAGCTGGTGAGCAACATGAGCTGCTAGTGTTCACTAATAAGTATGTGGTTCTGAGTTATACCTCTTCGTGTGTGTAGTTCATCAAATACACGACACAAGAAGGAATAATGTTCCCACCAATATCAAAATCAAACCTACATCTGTAAACAATATTATTCATGCAGTGATTTATTGCATTGAAAAGACTGAAATATAGTAAATATTTACCCTTAACCTCTACAGAGAATGTGTGTATCATATATCATGATTACAGTAAGATCTTAAAATGACAATATATTGGTAACTATTCTGATTAAAGCTAAGATTAACATTGATTGTAGATTATATGTAATATCTCCTATAATTAATAACAGACAGATTGAAATCTTGTGTATTCAGTGATAATGGTGATTTGTCATGATTAAATCTCCAGCAAAAGAAAGCAAAGCATCAGGATGATCAGAGAGGAAGCCGTCCTGCCACTGGAGCTGCAAAATATATCCACACACTCGCTAAAAGAGGAGAGGTGGGAAGATAAACAGCATTAATGCAATAGAGAAAGACAAATGTACATTTATAATGAGCATACCAGTGCAACCAGTGTAGTCTGATTCACAAACAAATTACTCTTTTGAGGCAGTTCTGTTAGTTATTTCAGACAGACTGTTTGTAGATAGATTGCAAATAGATATTGTCACTGAAACACATCCAAATACATCATAATCTAATCACAGTTACTCAAAGTGTATTGTGAAATGAGTATGAATACCCAGCCCTGTTTACGGTTATGACGTGAAACTCCTGTTCATCGTATCACTGCCACAGCAGATTCTGTTCTTGTCATAAAGCAATGCTCTGTTATGTTGGGATGTCACTGTTTAAAGTGACTGTCCGTTGCTTGTGAACGAGTTAAACTCTTTCTACGCTCGCTTTGATTGTAATCGCGGCAGCGCGACTCCGCCAAGTGACGCGTCAGAGGGAATTACTCAGAGCAGCAACAACCACGTGATCTCTGTCTCGGAGGATGAAGTTCGGAGGGCACTCAAGCGTGTGGATGTCAGGAAAGCTGCTGGGCCGGATGGTATTTCAGGTTGTGTTCTGCGGTCTTGTGCTGATCAGCTCGCCGGGTTGTTTACATCTATCTTTAATGAGTCCCTCGCTACATCTGTGGTCCCCATCTCCTTCAAAAAATCCACCATCATCCCTGTCCCTAAGAACAGTAAACCCTCTTGCCTAAATGACTATCGTCCAGTGGCTCTCACGTCTACAATCATGAAGGTCTTTGAGAGACTCATTAAAAACACCATTTGCTCCTTCATTCCTGACACTTTGGACCCTCTTCAGTTTGCCTATCGTCCCAACAGATCGACTGAAGATGCCATCTCGCATGTCTTCCACTGCTCCCTCACTCACATCGACAGCAAAAGTGGGAACTACGTAAGGCTGCTATTTATTGAATATAGCTCAGCCTTTAACACCATAGTTCCCATTAAGCTAACCGCCAAACTCCTGGATCTCGGCCTGAATTCTTCTCTCTGCCACTGGATTGAGGACTTCCTCACTGGCAGACCTCAGGTGGTGAGAATAGAACCTCCATCACCCTGAGTGTGGGAGCTCCACAGGGCTGTGTCCTGAGTCCCCTGCTCTACTCTCTCTACACACACGACTGTTTGTCCACACACAGCTCCACCTCTATCATCAAATTTGCTGATGATACTGTTGTCCTGGGCCTCACTTCCAACAACAATGAGACAGCATACTTGGACGAGGTGGAGCATCTAACATCATGGTGCCAGGGCAACTGTCTCTCTCTGAATGTTGGCAAGACCAAAGAAATTATTGTGGACTTCAGGAAGAGACAGCAACGGACATACTCCCCTCTCATGATCAGCAGGTCACCAGTTGAGAGAGTGAGCAGCTTCAAGTACTTGGCTGTAAACATCTCCGAGGACCTGACCTGGACTGCTCACATTCAGACACAGGTGAAAAAAGCCAGGCAAAGACTGTACCACCTGCGCCAGCTGAGGAAATTCAGGGTTTCACCAGCTATCCTGAAAACTTTCTATTTAGGGACGATAGAAAGTGTATTAACTCAGTGCATCACAGCGTGGTATGGGAACAACACCAGTCATGACTGCAAAGCCCTGCAAAGAGTCGTGCTCTTATCCGAGCGTATCTCAGGGTCAGCTCTCCCGTCTCTGCAGGACGTCTACACCAAACGCTGCAAAGGTAGAGCTACTAAAATCATCAAGGACTCTAATCACCCTGCAAACCCTCATTTCACGCTGCTGCCATCTGGTAAGCGCTTCCGCAGCCTGATGGCCAAAACTGAGAGACTCAGGAGGAGCTTCTTCCCCCAGGCCATCAGACTCCTGAACTCAGTCACTTAACACCACGTGACCAACGATACACTGACATTGCACTGCACTTTCTGTTCTCATTGTTACTGTGTAACAACCTGTTATAAACCTGTTTGCACATTATACTTCTTTGTACATTTCTGTTAACCACATATTTATAAGTCTACAGTTTACTCACTGCACAGTTTATTTCACTTATTTTATCCCACTTCTTTATTTATTTTTATTTTTATTTTTTCTACTTGATTTATTTATAATTCTACAGATACACACACATATATATATATATATATATATATATATATATATATATATATATATATATATATATATATATATATATATATATATATATATATATATATATAGTAATTTTTTTATTATATTTCTATTATAATTTCCTCCTCGTGTTTTTAACTGTGAATTTGCACTGTCCATGGAGCGGACCTGTTTACATTTCACTGCTGGTTGTATATTCTGTATATAACTGTGTATGTGACAAATAAAACTCTTGAATCTCTCTTGAATCTCTTTAAAATAATGCTGTAGACTCACCCCTCATTGTGTCCTGGTGTAGCTCTAGTGCTAGTTGGTTTTGTAGTTGTTGCTGTAGTTGTTGTTGTAGTTGTTGAGTTCGGCGGAGGTGTAGGAAGAGCTCTAAGAAATAAACAAAAATACTGTCAGGTTTTTATCATCACACAATCATGTATATATGATTAAAATCAAACATTGAGACATCGCCTGGCATGGCGCAGCTGGGGCCCCACCTTGGAGCCAGGCACGGGGTTAGGGCTCGTATGCGAGCGCCTGGTGGCCGGGCCTCCCCCCAAGGGCCACCCTCCCGTGGGCTCACTGCCTGCAGGAGGGATCATATGGGGTCGGTGCGTAGTAGATCGGGCCACAGTCGAAGGCTAGGCCCCAGACGACCCGATCTCTGGACACGGAAACTGGCTTTACGGACATGGAATGTCACCTCGCTGGCAGGGAAGGAGCCTGAGCTTCTGCGGGAGGTCAAGAGGTACCGGCTAGAGATAGTCAGGCTCACCTCCATGCACAGCTTGAGCTCTGGAACCACACTTCTTGAGAGAGGCTGGATTCTCTACCACTCTGGAGTTGCCCATGGTGAGAGGTGGCGGGCTGAAGTGGGTTTGCTTATAGCCCCCCAGCTCAGCCGCCATGTGTTGGAGTTCACCCCGGTGAATGAGAGGGTCGCTTCCCTGCGCCTTCGGGTAGGGGATAGGTCTCTCACTGTCATATGTGTCTACGGGCCGAACGGCAGTGCGGAGTCCTCATGGGGTCACCTGGTCCTCATGGGGTCTCTGGGAGGGGTGCTGGAAAGTGCTCCAACTGGAGACTCCATCGTTCTACTGGGGGACTTCAACGGACACGTGGACAGTGACAGTGACATCTGAAGGGGCGTGACTGAGAGGAACGGCTCCCCTGATCTCGAGTGGTGTTCTGTTATTGGATTTTTGTGCTAGTCACGGCTTCTCCATAACAAACTATATGTTTAAGCACAAGGGTGTCCATCAGTGCATGTGGCACCAGGACACCCTAGACCAGAGGTCGATGATTGACTTTGTGGTCATCTCATCTGACCACCGGCCATATGTCTTGGACACTTGGGTGAAGAGAGGGGCGGAGCTGTCAACTGATCACCACCTGGCGGTGATTTGGCT
Source organism: Paracanthobrama guichenoti (assembly GCA_018749465.1). Lineage (NCBI taxonomy): Eukaryota > Metazoa > Chordata > Actinopteri > Cypriniformes > Gobionidae > Paracanthobrama > Paracanthobrama guichenoti. Next base: position 22,448,140 of record CM031946.1, on the reverse strand, counting down.
CCAATGGCGGGGGAGGAAGCTAGACAGACTTGGGAGACCCAAACATACTGTGAGGGTCTGTTGGGAACGTTTGGCTGAGTCCCCTGTCAGAGAGATCTTCAACTCCCACCTCCGACTGAGCTTCGACTGGATCCCGAGGGAGTCTGAAGATATTGAGTCCGAGTGGACCATGTTCTCCACCTCCATTGTCAACACAGCCACTCGGAGCTGGGGCCATAAGGTCTCCGGTGCCTGTCGAGAGGAGAATTTGGCCGAAAGTGGAATTTCAGATTCAGGAGGAACAGTGTGGTTTTCATCCCGGTAGTGGAACACTGGACCAGCTCTATACCCTTTCCAGGGTGCTGGAGGGTTCATGGGAGTTTGCCCAACCAATCTACATGTGTTTTGTGGATTTGGAGAAGGCATTCGACTGTGTCCCTCGTGGTGTCCTGTGGAGGGTGCTCTGGCAGTACGGAGTCTGGGGCCCCTCGCTTAGGGCTTTTTTGTCCCTGTACGACCAGAGCAGGAGCTTGGTCCACATTGCTAGCAGCAAATCAGACTTGTTCCTGGTGAATGCTGGACTCCGGCAGGGCTGCCCTTTGTCACTGGTTCTGTTCATAATTTTTATGGACAGAATTTCTAGGCGCAGCCAAGGGCCAGAGACGTGTGCGCCGTCCCACCCTGGTCTGTCCCACCCTGGTCTGTCCCTCCCGTCCCACCCTGGTCTGTCCCTCCCGTTCACCCCTGGTGGAGCGTCTGGTAGCCTCTCCTTAAGGAGGGGGTAATGTCACATTTCTGTCCTGTCTTGTTGAGCACATGTGGTGTTTTGTTATTTTCTAGCCATGTGCTTTGGTTATGTCATGTCTCCTGTCTATTGTCCTGACCCCGCCCTTTTGTTAGCTCATTATTGATTATTTGCCCCACCTGTCTTCCCTCATTACTTGCCTTGTTTGTTATCTATTAAGTCTCCTTGTGTTTGCTGTGCTGGGCTGGTTCGTTATCTTCTGTCCCATTGTTGTTTGATGTCTCCTGGTTCCCTGACCTGCTTCATGTTTCCTGACCCTGGTGCTGTGTCTTTGTTTAGTTTTGTTTTCCCCCTCGTGGGTGTTTTTGTTTGTTTTATTTTATTATTTAAATAAACCTCCCTTTCTTCCTGCATTTGAGTCCTCACTCCCTATTCTCACAAACGTTCCTGACATGCTCTTCATGGCCACTGAATAGATGCAGTTTCAATGAACCGGTATTTGAATAATACATATCGGTCGCAAAATTTAAACCTGTTTACTGTCCAGCACTACATCATGCTTCACCTGCTTTTTGTTGTGATTATTAGTTCAAAATCAACTTAAGCTCCCAGACTTCCAGATGTGACTATATCCACACAGTATCGCATGTTCTCTCCTACATTATCTCTTAAATATAGTGTGCATTAGTCACATGTACACCAGAGGTTTAAAGGACATTCACCTCGCAGCACATGGTCCCTGCTGGGCACTTGCGTCAGGAGAAATGTTGAAGTTCTTCACTGATGCTTTAGGGCAGGGTAGAGAGCCGCTCTGGAGCAACCCTGAGATATCTGGATCGGTACAACATTCATAAAGATCAGACACAAGGGGAATATCATTCCTGCACAATCATCATTTATGGAGCCGGATCTAAAATCTGTACACAAATATGTATATATCAAGATGATCCATACCCTCCTCGCATACAGCCATTCTGACAATAAGTGTCTTACAAAAGTTAAAAAACTACATTGTTCCGTATGAATGAGTGATCAAAATGGTGTTCACATTGTTTTGAAGAAAAAACTCTAGGCAACAACATCCAGTTCTGAAAAGCCTTGTGAACAAATGTTTAAAGAGTGTTGATTATTACTGGTTAGGGCTGTCTGACTGGAAGAGACTGGAAAAGACTCAAGAAAGGGGAGGCCTTGCGGGGCAAAGGTAACGTCCCCTACAGGAGCCCATCTTGGACCGACTTGTAAGGTCCAGGAGACATTACGAACCTGCTCCATCTCTTCCATCTCAGATCACACAAATGCAATTTAGAGAATCAGGCAGATAGGGATCTATTTATCACCATTTTTTTTTTTTTTTTTTTATTATCTGTTTTAATTATCCTTATTTTTAATTCTTACACGTTATTCTTATTTCTTATGCATGTTATCACTATTTTAATTCATTTCTATGTAAAGAACTTTGAATTATTGCCATTGTGTATGAAATGTGCTATATAAATAAACTTGCCTTGCCTTGTTAGATTCAGTGAATATTTATTTCAGTGATTTAACATTTTAGTTTTTTCAAAAACTATGCATAAACATTATTTTCTCAAAACTACAACCTTGTATGTATATGTTGCTCACATATTACTGTAGCCGTTTGTGCTGAATACAGTGCAATCAGACTTTAGCCATTAATATGCTTTAAAGCAACTGAAAAAAACACAAATGTCAGAGCATGTCAAACTTCTTCAGGGCCACAAATTAGCCTCAGGGTCCAGAGGGTTAATAACATTACAGATGATCTGAATAAACAGGGTGTGTTCAGCTTTGGTGTATAGGACAGCAGGCTAACCGCTAGCTGTATTTTGTGCTAACAATATAAATCATAATGTGATTTTGTAGAAACTGTAATAAGGTGCTAGAAAAATAGTTCCCAAATGTGTTTACATGAAGGACCCGATCATGGAGCACATGATCGGGCACATGGATTTACATTTCACTGTCGGTTGTATATTCTGTATATAACTGTGTATGTGACAAATAAAACTCTTGAATGGAGCAATGCACAGATCAAGCGCAGCGTTGAGCTTCTTGAGTCTCGTCAGTAAGGAGTGTTTTGATTGGAGGATTAAAAGCTCACCGCGATTGGCTAAACAGAACATCCTCAAAAAAAGGATATTTATGAATCTTAACCCGTCAGGAAGGTCTCAAAAATACCACACACAAATTCAAAGCAGACGATTTGCAAATGCAGATTCAACGATCCATAAATGTAACATCATTCAAAAATGTGTGATGGCCATTAATTCAAGAACTTGATATATACATGTTTGTGTAAAGATTTTACATTTATTTAGGTAAGATGCATTTGTGTGAGCATGGAAATATTTATGCTTTTATTGTGCATTTATGAATTGTGTTTTGTAAATGTATTATTTTTGAGGCTGATCCGGCTCCATATCATTCTAATAAGGCCCAGTTTGCTCCTAATACAGCAGATAAACCTGTTCTCTGAGCTCAAATCCTACCTTGCATGGTGAAGAGAATGATGAGGTCACGGCCCTTGATAAACTCTCTTCTAGTGAGATCAGATTTTGTGAGGAGCTGAAAAGAGGCTGATCCACCCACAAATACAGACTCGCCGCTGAAGTTCAATTGACTTCCAAAGATTTGAGGATTGTCCCAGTAATACTTGCCACCTGTTAGAACAAAACATGGCTTTTAAAATAACCCGAAAAGCTACAGATAATAACTTTGATTTTCATATAACTGAAATGTTGCATATAAACACATGGATAATGATGATAATAATATCAGATTGCATTAAAGATCTAACCAGAATTAATCACATTAGGGTCAGTGGTGATGCTTTGCTCAAAGGACATGCGCTTCTGTATGTGTGGATTCTGGTCAAGGATCTGGACGGTTATTTGTCTCCATGGACAAGGCCACTGCAGCTGCTTATCATTTGCACCAGATACCAAATAAACATACATTAAAAGATCAGCCCCATCCACTATTAACGTAGCCACAAAGTGATACCCATCACTGGAGTAATACAGTGGACTCCTGAAAGAGCCCGACCCACGGTTCAGTGCCTTCTCAAAGTCCCTTATCTGCCATGTGAAGGGACACTCGGTCTCTGAAACATTGATATCATCCAGTGAGAAGCCTCCACTGGAGTTTCCTGCTCCTTTACGGCCTTCAAACACAACTTGGAAAGATTTATTGGCGTTCAGTGGCACATGATGCAGCTTCCAGTAATTCCCAGGGGTTTCTGCAAGAAATGAAGCGGTCAGTCACAGTGAGATACAGGCCTATATGAGTGTAAAGAAGAGACAGACCTGTGATCTGATCCATAAGTCTGAGAGTTCCTGTGCTGTCTGCTTCATTCTGGTACTCTCGGATCCAGATGTTGAGCTGGTCAGACTCACTCCCGCTGTGATAGTAGTAGAACTGCAGGCACTGGACTTTGCAGTCTCTTGTAGGGGTCAGTGTCTTGCTCTCCAATCTGGCTGCGTCCCCCTGGTTTCTGCCCTCAGTGCTGAAGTGCATGAACAAAGACGAGCTCTGCGGGCATGAAGACAGGTGTGTAGCAGCTGTGGATGGAAGTGGAGCATTTCTACTGACCGACTGTAATAGATCTGACCGCTCTGCTCTCTGTCCAAGCACGTGTGGTCAGTCACATTGATGCCCTTCACTGAGTTCACTCTCTTCCAGCCATAATCAGCAGCAGAACAGACAGACGCTCATCTGACACAGAGATTCATCATCAAAACTACAGTGGTCAAGGAAAGAGACGGAGGAATCTGCAATGCAATGAGATGAAATCAATTCATTTCCATTTCAGTTCATCACAATGGCCCTTGCTCTCCCTGGCATCAAATATTGGTCCGGGTGAGGCATTTAGTACGGTGAGCAGGAGGGGACATGTTCGGTTCACTTAGTTTTGCCGTGGCCAAAATATATGAACTCATGTGCACCCAAATGATAAATAAATTGTGGCTACGAGATCATTTTGTTGAGGTAACATCATCCTTATGGCGAGGTCATGTGATGTAAAGTCATGGCCTCAAGATCCTGTTGAGGGAACGATATATTTTTCCATCTCACAGCATTTTAAATCCATTCACTGATCATGTCTTTATTTATTATGATTGTGATTATTATGATTATGCCTATTAAACCTAAATAAAATGAAATATATAGCCTAATATGTTAAATTCCCGTAAAACTCCTGTGCGCCCACAGAAATACAGTCATAAAGTCAAAACTTTACTGGCATGATCTACATTTACAGCATTTATAAAATATATCTATCTGCTGTAAAGTTACTGTAATATGTTTCCAGTGTTTCACGCTCTGCACTTCATTGACTATTGCGTTGTGTTCTGGTGCATTGAATACAGGACGCTGACACTTCTATCTTCGGTCAGAACCAGCCTAACATAAAAAATAGGAAACATTACAAAATGATAGAATAGTGAACGCTAGCATACAGCAAACGAAACATGAGGTTAGCTATGTTAGCAATCACTTAAGCTCTCAAAACGGCAAAGTTCTCGAAACATCTCAAATAAATGTATATGCAATCATAAAATACACGTACAAGTTACCATGTGCACTAAAGCTAAAGTCAGAACAGCTATATTATACATTTATATTGCACTAAAGTGAGCACGTACCTCTCTCAGTCAAACAGAAAGCAAACAGAGAGAGAAACACGAAAATTCAATATATAACTCTAGCCTCTATCCAATAGAGGGCGCACTTAGACGACAAATAACTCTCCCAATACCTATAAATGGCCATAAAATAACTGAACAATACAACATTTTGGTGAAATAAACTCACCGAACCGAAAAATAGAAAATGAAATTTACACAAAAATATGTATCATTCTTTAACCTGTTACACGCCCACAGAAATACAGTCATAAAGTCAAAACTTTACTGGCATGATCTGTATTTACAGCATTTATAAAATATATACTTTAAGTAACATCATATACAGAGAGATAATTAGGTAAATATTAAATATAAAAATAAACAACCAGTGAATGGATTTAAAAGACTATTGGATGGGATGGATAAATGTTTTATAAGGCATATTCTTTTAACATTTATTGATAAACTTCATTCGAATGCTGTCTATCGGCACCATTGCTCACAAACACAATATAATGGCAATATGTTAATATAATAATTTCTTATTTACACGCTTTTCTTAATTAAAATAGGTGTTATTATAGGCCTGTCCATTTCTGATAATTCCAGGTTGCTGTGGTTGAACTCGTGGCCATGAGAAATATATATCGTTCCCTCAACATATGATCTCGAGCTCATGACATATTATCACGTTCCCACAAACCGAACATGTCCCCTCCCGCTCACCGTAATTCAACAACCAGCAGCTGCAAGCGCAACTTCATTTCAGTCTTACATAGAGTCCACAAATGAAAAAGACACCAAACATTAAAGCCTCAAATGAAAGCGGTCAAATACTCACTGCATTTATAGAGTTTGTTGAGCTCAATCACATCATATTCACTCATTTCCATTAGTTGTCCGATCACATCCTGGAACTCAGGACTCTTGGTGATGATCGTGGATCCCTTACCGTTGCTGAAGGCGTTTTATCAAAATGCATCACAGAGTAATAATCATACGGGTGCCTTGGGTGACGGACACGTTCCCACTGGATTTATTGAGATAACTCTCATACCCTGAAATAAAGACTATAGCAGTTATTAATGTGATGCTTCATAAGGAATGGCTTATTTTCTCTAAGTGCTCTTTAGTAATAATGACACTCGCTATGTAAAGCAAATTAATAATAAAGTGATATGGCAACCTGTCATGATGTTTCCATAGTTTATGGTCAGATAATCATCTCTGTCATATCTTGTGTGCTGGTGGGAGAATCCCAGTGCATGGAGAAACTCGTGCTCAACAATGGCTTTTATTCCACAGCCGCCTCCAATGGAAAGAGTCTGACCTCCAGGAGACGTGCGTCCGATAGATGACCAACACCTGCCAATCCAGTCAGAGATACCAGCACATTCATATAAAACTACCAGTCAAATTATAACGCCTACATCTCATAACAACAACAATAATAAAACTGTGCATTTCATTTGATTTCCATTGCATTTCCAGACACAATATGTGCTTAAATATCTTATATCTCAAACTTTTGACTGGTCAATAATTAAGTCAGATATCTGACTCTACACATTCAGTACAGCACAGGCTACATCAGATCAGTCTATAATAATATATCACTAATATTGTTGATTAGTAACTGTAATCATACTGTACCCTGCACGACTCTCCACAGAGATGTAAAACTCTTCTGCGGCTCTGGGCTTAAAGTCAATACATGATTTCAGTCTGAACTGCTCAAAGGCTCTCAGAATGACTCCTCTACTGTTCAGACCTATGAACACAAACTAAACTGAGCGGAGAACAATAGGAAAGTTACATTAAGTGTTTAAAAGTTGATGGAAGCGTAAGTGAGAAATCAGAAATCTTACTGAGATTGACACTCAGCTCATAGGGGACGGAATATCCCACAGATTCCCTGGAATGACGCTCCCTTGCCTAGGCTTTAAAGCAGATCATGTATCATTTCTCCTGATCTTATCTATATATATATATATAGACTTTCCTCCATTTATATGTACAGACTTACCTCCATGATGTCTCCTTCTGTGAGATTTAACCCTAATACCACAAGAGTGTTCAGATCACAGTAAATATGCTCCAATAAAACATCAGTAAAAGTGATAGTTCATAAACAGAAATAGATCAAAGTTATCTTACTGCTTATATAAATGTATTTGGGTTCTTGAGATTATATAATAGTTTTACCTTTGTTTATATCCTGAATGGCCTTCCATTTCCTATAAACGCCTTTGAGGAAATGATAATGAAGACATCAAAAGACACAGAGAGGGAATGAGCATTGTGTGCTTTGAGTGATTGACCAAATGTAACTTTAGTGAAACCGTATGAAAGTAAGATGATGAATGAGCAATCTCCTCATCAGGCAGTAATGAGCAGTTACTAAACAGGAGATTTCATCCTGCACGCTGGAAACATATTCCAGTAACTTTACAGCAGATGAATGTGACTGTACTGGACTTACCGTATGGCTCCTGAGAACATGAGATATGAACACAAGACATAAAGGAAATAGATTTAGTGTAAAATATCAGCAGCTGTACATCACTTCAACAATAGCCTTATTCTGACGTCTATAAGACATGACATCCATTTAACAATGGCAATGTGAACAATGACTGAACACTCTCTAACTTACCAGAGGTAATGCATGACCAAGAGCCAAAGCCAAGCTCAGCAGAAGAAAAGCACATAAATGCATCGTCACTGGAAATCATAATGACCACATTTGATTAATAAATCTCATCACTTATTAACCTGCAAGCAATTTTAAATTAAATTGTAACTATATATATTAGAAGAGCATTAACTCAGGAACTAAAGGAGCAATACATACCAGTTTCCAGTCACTAAAGAGGCTTTGTGTGTTCAGATGTGGGGCGAGAGTTATATAAACTTCATTAGCCCTGCAGCACTGCCTTAAACCCGCCCTGAAACTGAGTGGAAAAACCGGCTAGATTGCAAAATTAACAACAGAAGTGCCTGCTCAAAGATTGTTTGCTCATTTTGGTCTTTATGTAAAGATTTCAGTAATGATATGTAATATTTTGATATTTTAGCTGTTGTTAAATCACTGTAAACTGCATTTGGCAGATGCTTTTATCTAAAGTAACTTACATTTCCCTTGTGCTTATAATATAATTTATTTATACCTCATACTGTTTTACATTACGCCAAAGGCCTTTAACATAACCACATCTGATTAAAACACAAAACACAGGGCTGGCAGAATGTCTTTATCAGACAATGATTTATCTCTCATCCGCCCGCAATTACTTGGAATCAGTGGTGGAGCCAGAGGGGTGTCCAGGGTGGCACATTGTTCATGTATTAACTTGAATATTAAGGGAATATTAACGTCTCGGTTATGTATGTAACCCTCGTTCCCTGAAGGAGGGAACGGAGACGTACGTCGGAACTGACAAATGAATTGGGGATCATCTTCAGAGACCAATCTGCTTTGAGTGTATAGAAACGAGCCAATAACGTTAGCATGCGGTCCACGCACCGCCCCACAGCGTGGGTATAAATACGGAAGTGGAATACTGCATCCTTGCTTTTCCAACTGAGGAGCTGAAGTGACTTAGCCCTTCAGCGGAAGCACAGCACATGGCGACGGGACGTACATCTCCGTTCCCTCTTTCAGGGAACGAGGGTTACATACGTAACAGAGACGTTCCCTTTCAGTCGGTCATGTTCAATATACATTGGAACTGACCGACAAATTGGGGATCCTACCAACACACCAGGAATGCTGGCCCTTCCAGCGCCCGGTTTGAGCTCGCTGGAGAGCCCCTATGTTGGGGTGAAAGTCAGGGCTCTAAACTGGGAAGGTCTGTCACAGCTGTTTTCCTGTAAGACCCACTCAGAGTCACTATTGGATAACGCTGGGAAAGCGTGCCCATCTCGGGAGATGGAACACTGCGGAGCCACACCCTTCAGGAGAGGTGGCAGATTACACATAGGGACTAGCCTATCAGGGTAGTGCTACCTATGGCAGGCTCTGTCATGGGAAAGAGACAGGGCTAGCCGAGTAGGGTAGCTGGTACCATGGCGAATACACATATGGGGTTGCCATTAGGGAACCGTTACATATGGATACCCAGCCTACACACACGTTCCACAAACATACGGGTGTAGGTCTGGTGTCAGATGACCGCCATGTCTGACACTGAAGAGGTGACGGAGGAGCTCGACAGTGTTCGCCATCGCTGGGGAGCACAACTGGAGAAGAATAGACGCATATATCTGGCCCAGGGGGCGGGAGTGGCGTTGCAAGCCGACACAAGAACAGGTACTTTGCGCTTACCGACCACTAGGGGAGAGTACGCGGGAAGAAACCGGCTCTACATGGAGGCTATAAAATCTAGCGAACGTGTTAGGTGTCGCCCAGCCCGCAATTCTACAAATGTCTGCCAGTGCCTAGGATAAAGCCAGGGGAGGAAAGGACTGGCAAGGCCCAGGGGCGTCACACACTGCCAACCTGACCCTCTCGGGGCCCAGGGAGGGAGGAAACTGCTCTCTGAGAATGTGGGTACCACTGGACTCCAGAGAGCCAGTGGCAGGGCTAAAACCTATTCTCCCCCCCCAGTCCTCCTCTGGGGGGGAGGGAGGGGTGCAGACACCGCCTCCCCAAGAGCAGATCCCCTTCTCACTGGGCTACCCGTTTTAGGGCAGTTTACCCTTGTGCTTTCCAGCGTTTCCAAAGTTCTTGATGGTGTCGCCGAAGGCGTTGAGGAACCAAACTTTGTCGGGCTCATGGATATCTGCCAGGTTTAACCCCATGTGACTAGGTCCGCTAGGTCCCCTTTTTTTTTTTTTTTTTTTTAAAGGACCAGCAATCCCATCTGTAAGCTACCAGCAGGCATGCGAGTCAGTGAGCGTGGCCGTCAGAACGGCAATCGACACACGCTGAATGCTTAAGCCCTTACGAAAAAGGTAAGATGAATTGCGTGCCGACGTGATCCACTCTCCTGAGAGAGTATGAATCACCCACGAATGCAATCTCATGTTTATGTGTGAGAGAGATCGTTGCCGTCAAATGAGTACAGGAAACAACCGCATCCAGAAACACACGGTTTGAATGACATCTTGAAAAAGATGCAGGGTGTTGCTCTTTTAGAAGGAAATGCTCTTTGAGATGGAGATGGCCGCGGCTCACAGCAGTCCAATTGCAAGCCTTCGTGTGAGCACTCAAAGAACGGAAACGCCCAGCCAACCAACACAGGAACAAGTGTATGTTGCAGTGGCCACTCGCTGACTCGCGCCGTCACACCAGCACCCAGGTAAGAGAGCGAGAATCATCTAAACACTCTTCGTAGAAACAGCTTGATACAGCAAACCGTTCGGCTCCAAAGTTAAAAGCGAGGATGCGGTATTCCACTTCTGTATTTATACCCGCACTGCGGGGTGGTGCGTGGACCTACGCATGCCAACGTTATTGGCTTGTTTCTATACACTCGAAGCAGATTGGTCTCTGAAGATGATCCCCAATTCGTCAGTCAGTTCCGACATACGTCGAAAGTGACCGACTGAAAGGGAACAATAGCTGCCAAACAGACGATTAGGAATAAAGTGGGTCACGCACAAGAGTTGTTAAAAATCATGCCGCACCATTCACATTGTTCTCCACAACACAATTTGTCTTAAAATGTTGTTAATGTATAATGACTTCACCCTAGGCTGGAAGAGCATGTATAGGCATTTTTCAGTATTTTTCTTTCTATGTAAAGTCTGTGCTTATGGAAAGATATAGGTCGATATAGATTGCCCTTTCGGTTTCCAGTTCTTGCAGCAAAACACATCAACGCCACTTTTTCATTCTTGAAGAGAAGTTTTTGCCTGTATATTGAATTCACTGTTTTGCATTGCCGCCTTGAACGTGAGAACGCGATGCATCTGGTGTGTGGCATATGGTGCTTCATCCATAGCACACACAGAGTGCGTGTCTTATGCATGAACGGACAATACACATAAAAGTATGACAAAAGTAGTGAGTATCATAGTAAACATAGATATATAAACGTGTATATATATATATATATATATATATATATATATATATATATATATATATGATAGTAAACACAGTCGGCTATGTCTTAACTGGATGCATGTCAGTACTGGATTCAATATTGTGCATTTGCTCTTAAAGTGACCGCAGACCGTGACCGTCTACCCCCTGCCATCTGTCATTTAAGATAATCAAAGAACAAAAGAAAAAAAATCCCCCACTGATCTTGATTTATACAGTGAAGATTATGCAATGTTATTTATTTTAATTATTCAATTTCTGTACCTGAATTAGCCTACTGTTAGACCTGAAACTTCAAGCATTCTTAGCACTTTTCTTACTTTATTGCTGACTGTTCAATTGTATTCAATAATGTTATACATTTATTTTATTACGCTTGTCATTTTTGCTGTGGGTTATCAGCTGGAATCGAGAATTGTGAAATTTCACAGGTATCTACAATTTTGGTTGCTTATTTATTAGAATGCAATGTTACATCAGTCAAAACAGTATTACATAAGTATTACACATACTTTCACACTCTATGGACCCCCTAAAGAAGACTTGGCCACCCCCCGGACCCCCACATATAAAAGTCTAGTTCCACCACTGCTTGTAATGTTATTTTTATGACTTGGGCGGCCCTTACAAAGGTGTGTGTAGTGCGTGCAAAGATTAATCATTGTGGAAAGAATTCAGACCTGCTGAGCAGCATGACGTTACGCTTGGGTTACACCAAAGGCCTTTGACATAGCCACATCTGATTGACAACCAACAAGACACGCTTTGCTGATGGCATTTACAATGACATTGCATATTAATTTTTTTCTAGTGTAGAAAGAAGTTTCCATGTTTATCCTTGTGTTATTCTACAAAACGGTCAGAACTGACAGATGAAGTGATAAAGAAATAGTAGACAGAAGTAATCTCAACCTTACTATGTAAAGTTCAAGTACAATATCAGTCTCAGTCTTTAAACTATTCAACTGCCTTTTCAAGAGCTTTTTAAAGTTTTCACTTCTCTTGATATTAATGCATATATACATAAACCACTGAAATGCTCCCAATATGATGAGCATTGATATGAGACCAAATTCTTTTAAACTTTGAATAAAAGTTGTAGAGTTTGCTTAACCAGTCACACTTCTAAAAGAACCATCATGTTTTCCTTTATCAAATGTTCTTCTTTACATTCAGGCAATTACTTGGAGTTGGACAGAGTTTGACGGTATTATAGCTCTCAGTAACACAGTCCATAACACACTCTGTTACATTATGTTATGGATCTGCAGTCAGGGCATGAAACATTAAATAAAACATTTTATTTTTTTAGCGAGGCTCCAGTATTGTTAGCGAGGCTCCATGTGCCAGCGCCCAGGAGGATGCAACACACCTAGTTGAGTAAGCTCGCAGCCTGAATGGGCAAGGCACGCCTTGCTTGGTGCTTGGTAAGTTAAGGCGATGACATCTACTATCCAGTGGGCCATGTTCTGCTTGGAGACAGCCTTTCCCTTCTGCTGGCCTCCGTAACAGACACAGAGAGTGGACAGCACAGAGCAAAGCCGGCTGAGGTGACTGAGCACCAGATCCCTGTGTTTGCACAACTGATCCCTGGACTGTGCTAGTTTGAGCAGGTCCAAGAATGGCCGCAACCCACCGCTTTTCTTGGGTACAATGGAGTAGGCGCTGTAAAACCTTCATACCTTCATAAAAGTCTTCATATCGACTGGAATCACCGGCTGTATCCCATCTTTCGCCAGTGGGACATGGGCGTCAACAGCACTTACCGAAGTGAACTGGATGCCCCTAAACTTTTTGGGGACATCAGGTGAACTGAATTGCATAGCTGAGCCTGATGCTCCAAATGAGCCAGTGAGACAGACTGGGGAATGCTAGTCAATCTCCCAGAGACTGTGCAAGTAGAACCAAAGGGACCACAGATAATCAAACCTCTTTAATTTCCTCAGTCTGCTACTGACTGCGGAGAACTGTTAGATCCAGTTGACATTGTTGCCAAAAAGGCCACCTTGCAGGATGGGAGCATTGAGTAAGCGTACTTTGACAACCACTCGCACCTTAGCAAGGCAAGTCAGGGGGCATTTCTGGCCGAGGACATCATGTGGCCGAGGATATCATCTGGCCGAAGGCCTGCACTGTGACTTGGATCATGGTCAGTCAACATGCGCAGCTCAACCCTGGCTCAGAACTACCTTTGTGCATTAAGAGTGCCAGAGGGCGGAGGTGGCCAGCCAGCGGCACAGCCACCTTACTGTTGAGGGTAGTGAGAGTAGAAAACCTTTTATGCAGATTTGGATACTTTTGACATTGCTTTTTTTTTTTTTTTTTAGGACACCAATATAGCTCCATGCTGCCAAGTTTTCCGTGTACATCTGGGAAAGACCAGGGAAAGCATGGCTGTTAACTCTGAATCTGATTCAGCATAAGCACACACCATTTCAGTGGGCTCAGCCTCCTCCTCATTTCCAGAGCACAACAGCCCTCCCTCCGATGCAGCGACTGACATCTAATCCTCAGATGGAGCCACAAATGAAAAATGCTGTGACAACCCGCGCTGCAGCCCGGTAGCTTGACGGCACACTACACACTGAGGAGCAAGAGGTCTGCCTGGGTTTTGCCTAGCGGAAAGCTCTTGCTGAACTCCTTGGTCTCCCAGAGTGTCAGGCAGACCTGAGGCTGTCCCTTTTATTCACAAGCAGCGACTGGCCAACAGCAGAGGCGATTCAAGCCCCAGAGGAAGAAGAGTTGACTTGCGTGCTGACATGGTCATGTTCTCATGCAGAAAAATTAACCACCCACGAACACAGTCTCAGCATGCTTATGCCCAGGCATGTGAGACAGTGATCATGGCCATCAATGAGGACAGGAAACAACCACATTTAGAAACTCACAGGTAGAATGTAGGGCTGAACAATTTTGGAAAATAATCTAATTGCGATTTGTTTTTACCAATATTGCGATTGCGATTTAATATGCAATGCTTTTTTAAGCTCTTTATATACTGTATTATTCAACAAAGATGAGAAATAAATCATTGTATGTTAATGGTGGGAATCTTTAGGCACCTCACGATCCTGCTTGGATTTGATTGCTCCTGTCTTCGATTGCTCCTGTCTACCCTGTTTGCTATTGCTGCTGTGCTCGCATGTGCTCTGCTCTGCTCTGCTCTTTTGGGATTTTTATTTGATATAATTCTCTGTTGTTTAAACTGCTAATTATAACCTACTCATCTTCATATATTGTCTAACACTGCCTACCACATTAAATCTGACATCCTGACAGCCTGTTAGCTTGCCATCTCTGCACCCGGGTTTCCTGTTGAGTTCACTAAACAACTGTGGTGAGTTGGATTAGTAAATAGACTCCATCAAACAACTTTGGTAAATTGGATTAATCAACAAATACGGTAAGCCATGTCTTCTTCTCCAGTCATTGTCACTTGCACCGCATGTTTCATGTTTAGTTCAGGGCTTCACATGTGATAAATGTAAGGAGATAGTCAGGCTGACGGAGAAGATTTCAGAATTAGAGACACGCATCCAGACTTTATTTGAGAGTAGTGAGAATGTAACAGCTTTAGACTTGCTTTGGATGCGACTAGCTTAGTGAACTCTATACATTGTTCGGTTCCGGCTGTAGAGCCCGTGCAGCAGGGCACTTGGGTGATGGTCAGACGGCATAGTCGTGGATCAAAAAAACACTCTTCCGTTCCGATTAGAACATCAAACAGGTTCTCCCCACTCAGTGACGCACCCACTGAGAATCCTGTTAAAAATGCCCTAGTTATTGGTGATTCTACACCAGCCACCATAGTCACATGTTTACCGGGAGCCAGAGCGCCTGACATCAAAGCAAATTTCAAAGTGCTGGCTAAAGCTAATCGTAAATTCTCTAAGATTATTATTCACGTCGGCACTAACGATGTTCGACTTCACCAGTCGGAGATCACCAAAATTAACATTAAAGAGGTGTGTGAACTTGCAAGTACGATGGCAGATGCAGTTTTTTGTTCTGGTCCACTCCCTGTTAAAAGGAGTGATGAGATACTTAGCAGACTATCATCACTCAATGGCTGGTTGTCTACGTGGTGTCCGCAAAATAACATAGGGTTCATAGACAATTGGAAAAGCTTTTGGGGCAGACCTGACCTGTTGAAGAGGGATGGCATCCATCCTTCTTGGAGTGGTGCTGCTCTTCTCTCTAGTAATTTGGCATTTAGTCTTAAAGCTAAACCTTGACTAACTGGGGCCCAGGTCAGGAAGCAGGTGGACTGGCTTACCCGACCGTCTGCTAGCTGTCTCCCGTGACAGAAGTCAGATAAATCCCAACACATAGAGACTCTTTCATCTAGATATTATCGCATAGAGACTGTGTCTGTTCCCCGAATTAGTAAATATAAAAAAACATCAAGACCATTCAACAGTAAAAACTTAATTGATGTCCAACAAATAGACAACAGATATAATACAGATGATCAAATGATAAAGCTCGGGTTGCTGAATATTCGATCCCTTTCCCCAAAAGCACTTATTGTTAATGATATGATTACAGATAATAATCTAGATGTGCTGTGTTTGACAGAAACCTGGCTAAAACCTGACGACTACATTACTTTAAATGAGTCCGCCCCACAAGATTATTGTTATAAACACGAGCCGCGTCTGAAAGGTAAAGGGGGAGGGGTTGCTGTAATTTATAATAATATCTTCAGTATTACTCAGAAGTCTAGTTTCAAATATAATTCTTTTGAAGTTTTGGTGCTTTATGTAGCATTATGTAGTGTAATTGATAAATCCCGTTTGACATTTGTGCTGGCTACTGTATACAGGCCACCAGGGCACAATACAGACTTTATCAAATAATTTGCTGACTTTCTATCCGAGTTAGTACTGGCTGCAGATAAAGTACTAATTGTTGGTGATTTTAATATCCATGTGGATAATGAAAAAGACGCATTGGGATTAGCATTTAGAGACATTCTAAACTCTATTGGAGTAAGGCAACATGTGTCAGGACCCACTCATCGCCTTAATCATACGTTAGACCTAATATTGTCACACTGAATAAATGTTGATACCGTTGAAATTCGGCAGCAGAGCGATGACATCTCAGATCATTACCTAGTATCATGTATACTTAATTTAGCTAAGGCTGCAAAGCCATCCCCTCGCTTCAAATATGGCAGAACTATCACTGCCGCCACTAAAAATTGCTTTTTAAATAATCTTCCTCATCAGTTTCATCTCCTCAGCATCCCAGATAGCCTAGAGGAACTCGATTTTGCAACAGAAACTATTGACTCTCTTTTTTCCAGCACTTTAGACACAGTTGCTCCCCAGCGCTTAAAGAAGATTAAAGAAAATAGTCCAACGCCGTGGTACAACGAGCACACCCGGGCCCTTAAAACAGCAGCCAGAAAAATGGAGCGCAGCTGGAAGAAAACAAAATTAGAGGTTTTTCGTAATTCATGGAAAGAGAGCATGATCGCATACAGAAAGGCCGTAAAAACTGCTAGATCTGCTTATTTCTCGACTCTCTTAGAAGAAAACAAACACAACCCTAGGTATTTATTTGATACAGTGGCTAAGTTAACCAAAAATAAAGCTTCTACTTCTCATGGTTGTAGACAGCACAGCAGTAATGACTTTATGAACTTCTTTACATGTAAGATCGATAATATTAGGAAGAAAATTATAACCATGCAGCCGTCTACTACAGTGTCACATGAGACAGAGCATTGTTGTGTCACTGAGAAAAAATTACATTCATTCACTGCTATAGGAGAGGAAGACACACACACACACACACTCACCGCTATAGGAGAGGAAGAATTGGCTAAACTTGTTAAATCATCTAAATCAACAACATGTATGCTCGACCCTATACCGACTAGGCTATTAAAAGAGATGCTACCAGAGGTCATAGATCCTCTTCTTAATATCATTAACTCATCTTTGTCATTAGGATATGTACCGAAAACGTTTAAGTTGGCTATTATCAAACCACTTATTAAAAAACCTCAACTTGATCCTACAGAATTAGTCAATTACAGGCCGATCTCAAATCTACCCTTCCTATCAAAAATACTGGAAAAAGCAGTGTCTTCACAATTATGTTCCTTTTTAGAAAGAAATGGTATCTGTGAGGATTTCCAGTCAGGATTTAGACCGTATCATAGTACTGAGACTGCTCTCATCAGAGTTACAAATGATTTACTCTTATCATCCGATCATGGTTGTATCTCTCTATTAGTGTTACTCGATCTTAGCGCTGCATTCGATACTATCGACCACAACATTCTTTTGAATAGACTCGAAAATTATGTTGGCATTAGTGGAACTGCATTGGCATGGCTTAAATCATACTTATCTGACCGTTATCAGTTTGTAGCATAAATGAAGAGAGGTCACACCGATCATAAGTTCAGTATGGAGTACCGCAGGGCTCAGTGTTAGGACCGTTGCTCTTCACCCTGTACATGCTACCACTGGGAGATATCATTAGGAAGCATGGCATTAGTTTTCACTGTTATGCTGACGATACTCAGCTCTATATTTCTTCACGCCCTGACGAAACTTACCAATTCACAAGGTTAACGGAATACATAGCTGATATAAAACATTAGATGTCTAGTAATTTCCTGCAACTTAATTCAGAAAAAAATGAATTTTTAATTATTGGACAAAAAAACTCTGCAAGTAGTAACCTAGAATACTGTCTAACACTCGATGGCTGCTCTGTCAAGTCCTCGTCGTCAGTGAGGAACCTGGGTGTGCTCTTTGATACCAATCTTTCATTTGAAAGCCACGTTTCTAACATCTATAAAACTGCATTCTACCATCTTAAAAATATATCTAAATTACAGCACATCCTTTCGATGCAAAATGCTGAACAATTAATTCATGCGTTCATGACCTCAAGGCTAGATTACTGTAATGCTTTATTGGGTGGTTGCCCTGCTCGCTTAATAAACAAACTCCAGCTGGTCCAAAACGCAGCAGCTCGAGCTCTTACTAGAACAAGGAAGTATGACCATATTAGCCCGGTTCTGTCAACACTGCACTGGCTCCCTATTAAACATTGTATACATTTTTAAATCTTGCTTATTACTTACAAAGCACTAAATGATTTAGCTCCCCAGTACTTGAGCGAGCTCTTAACGCATTATACTCCATCACGTCTATTGCGGTCTCAAAACTCTGGCCAGTTGATAATACCTAGAATATCAAAATCAACTGCAGGCGGTCGATCCTTTTCCTATTTAGCGCCTAAACTCTGGAACAGTCTCCCTAGCATTGTTCGGGAAGCAGACACACTCTGTCAGTTTAAATCTAGACTAAAAACGCATCTTTTTACTATTATCAATTTCTATTATTCAAATCAGTAAATGATTGTTAGGCTGCATTAACTAGGTCAGCCAGAACCGGGAACACTTCCCATAACACCTGATGTACTCGTTACATCATAAGAAGAATGGCATCTACGCTAATGTGAGTCTCTCTGTTTATCCCGAGGTTTACTGCAGTCAGCCGGATCCGGGCTGTATCCAGATCAGATGGTGGACCAGTGCCTGGACATGACCAACGCATCCCTGAAATGTCTGCAGAGAACATGTCAAATAAACTCCCCCCGTAAATGCTGCATCGACACGACATCCTCATTAAACCCGTCTTCAGTGTGACGACTCCAATCTTTCGAATAATCTTACGAATATCTATTTACCTAATATGACTTAAGACCTGCAATGTTGCCAGAATTATAATCATACACTGTTTGTTCGTCGGCCAGAGGAGAACTGGCACCCCGACTGAGCCTGGTTTCTCCCAAGGTTTTTTTTCTCCATTCTGACCCTGAAGGAGTTTTGATTCCTTGCCACCGTTGCCTCTGGCTTTTGGCTTGCTCAGTTGGGGACACATAAATTTCATCTATATTACCGATCTGCCCACATTGACACTATATGATACTTGAAATTAGCTGGATAACATCACCGTTTCACCAGAACGGCTGTACAAATTCTGTTGCATTATTTTCCTGTTAACAATGTGAAGCTGCTTTGAAACAATTGGACTTGTTAAAAGCGCTATATAAATAAAGGTGATTTGATTTGATTTGACGATCCGATTCCAAAACAATTCTTTAACTTTTTTCCTATTAATTACATTTAGTCATTTAGCAGACGCTTTTATCCAAAGCGACTTACAAATGAGAGCAATAGAAGCAACTAAAAACAGTCCAGGGCAACAATATGCAAGTGCTATAACAAGTCTCAGTTAATCTAGCACAGAACACACAGGACAGAACAATTTTTTTTTTTTTTTAATATAGACAAACAGAAAACAAATAGAGTGATAAGTGCTATTCTTTATTGGTCAGGTGCTGCTGGAAAATGCGTTTTTTTTTTAAATGCTACCGAATTGCTCGAATTGAGACGTTCCACCAGGTAAGGGATTTCATGCCTCTTTGGGATAGGCGCCGTTCACTTGCAGAATGCAAGCTTCTGGAGTGTATGTAAGTCTGAGTATGGTATGTTAGGTATGTTGGTGCAGAGCCAGTGGTTGCCTTGTAGGCGAGCACCAGTGCCTTGAATTTGATTCGAGCGGCTATTGATTCAAGATTCAAGATTTCAAGAGTTTTATTTGTCACATACACAGTTATATACAGAACATACAACGGGCAGTGAAATGTAAACAGGTCCGCTCCATGGACAGTGCAAATTCACAGTTAAAAACACAAGGAGGAAATTATAATAGAAATAGAATAAAAAGTACTATATATATATATATATATATATATATATATATATATATATATATATATATATATATATATATATATATATATCTGTAGAATTATAAATAATCAAGTCAAGTAGAAGAAAAAGTAAAAAAATAAAAATAAATAAGTGGAATAAAATAAGTGGAGTAAACTGTGCAGTGAGTAAACTGTAGACATAAATATGTGGTTAACAAATGTATAAAGAGTATAATGTGCAAACAGGTTTATAACAGGTTGTTGCATTGTCAGTGTATCGATGGTCACATGATGTTAAGTGACTGAGTTCAGGAGTCTGATGGCCTGGGGGAAGAAGCTCCTCCTGAGTCTCTCAGTTTTGGCCATCAGGCTTCGGAAGCGCTTACCAGATGGCAGCAGCGTGAAATGAGGGTTTGCAGGGTGATTAGAGTCCTTGATGATCTTAGTAGCTCTACCTTTGTAGCGTTTGGTGTAGACGTCCTGCAGAGACGGGAGAGCTGACCCTGAGATACGCTCGGATAAGCGCACGACTCTTTGCAGGGCTTTGCAGTCATGACTGGTGCTGTTCCCATACCACGCTGTGATGCACTGAGTTAATACACTTTCTATCGCCCCTAAATAGAAAGTTTTCAGGATAGCTGGTGAAACCCTGAATTTCCTCAGCTGGCGCAGGTGGTACAGTCTTTGCCTGGCTTTTTTCACCTGTGTCTGAATGTGAGCAGTCCAGGTCAGGTCCTCTGAGATGTTTACACCCAGGTAATTGAAGCTGCTCACTCTCCCTACTGGTGACCTGCTGATCATGAGGGGGGAGTATGTCCGTTGCTGTCTCTTCCTGAAGTCCACAATAATTTCTTTGGTCTTGCCAACATTCAGAGAGAGACAGTTGCCCTGGCACCATGATGTTAGATGCTCCACCTCGTCCAAGTATGCTGTCTCATTGTTGTTGGAAATGAGGCCCAGGACAACAGTATCATCAGCAAATTTGATGATAGAGGTGGAGCTGTGTGTGGACAAACAGTCGTGTGTGTAGAGAGAGTAGAGCAGGGGACTCAGGACACAGCCCTGTGGAGCTCCCACACTCAGGGTGATGGAGGAGGAGGTGGACTGGCCTATTCTCACCACCTGAAGCCTGCCAGTGAGGAAGTCCTCAATCCAGTGGCAGAGAGAAGGATTCAGGCCGAGATCCAGGAGTTTGGAGGTTAGCTTGATGGGAACTATGGTGTTAAAGGCTGAGCTATAGTCAATAAATAGCAGCCTTACGTAGTTCCCACTTTTGCTGTCGATGTGAGTGAGGGAGGAGTGGAGGACATGAGAGATGGCATCTTCAGTCGATCTATTGGGACGATAGGCAAACTGAAGAGGGTCCAATGTGTCAGGAATGAAGGAGCAAATGGTGTTTTTAATGAGTCTCTCAAAGACCTTCATGACTATAGATGTGAGAGCCACTGGCCGATAGTCATTTAGGCAAAAGGGTTTACTGTTCTTAGGGACAGGGATGATGGTGGATTTTTTGAAGGAGGTGGGGACCACGGATGTAGCGAGGGACTCATTAAAGATAGATGTAAACAACCCGGCGAGCTGATCAGCACAGGACAGCAGAACACAGGACAGCCTGAAATACCATCTGGCCCAGCAGCTTTCCTGATGTCCACACGCTTGAGTGCCCTCCGAACTTCATCCTCTGAGACAGAGATCACGTGGTTGTTGTTGCTCTGAGTAATTCCCTCTGACGTGCCACTTGGCGGAGTCGCGTTGCCGTGGTTACAGTCAAAGCGAGCGTAGAAAGAGTTTAACTCATTCACAAGCAATGGGTCAGCGCTCACCTCTGCAGAGGATTTAGATCCAAAAGAGCAGATGGACCTCAGACCCTGCCACATGCGCCGCGAGTCACTGAGTTGGAAATGAGACTCCACTCGATCCTTATAATGGAGCTTTGCAGCATTAACTGCGTGTCTGAGAGCATAGCAGGAACGATCTGTATTCAGTCATGTTCCCCGATAGGAGACCGGCATTGTAAGCGGCAGTGCGTGTGTTTACTGCAGTGCGGATTGAATTGTCCACCCACAGTTTCTGATTTGAGAAGGACGTTATTGTTATTGTTTGCGTGGCTTGCTCTGTAAGCGTGTTGATGAAGCAAAGCGCCACATCTGTGAACTCACTGACGTCAGCTGAACTCGCTCGGAACATGTCCCAGTCCATATCATCAAGAGCTGCCTGTAGCGCGGTCTCTGAATGGGGGGACCAGAGCTTAACTTCCCACCTCACTGGGCGTTCCTGAACGAGCCTTTGTTTGTATTCAGGTGTGAGGAAAATGGCGGCATGATCCGATTTGCCAAAAGCTGGAAGTGACCGCGCTTTATAGGCGTTCTTAAACGGAGAGTAACAATGATCCACTGTGTTTGCTCCTCGTGTAGGACAGGAGACGTGCTGGTGAAAGTTTGGCAAGACTTTCTTTAGGTTTGCTTTGTTAAAATTGCCCGCGACGATGAACACCGCGTCGGGGGGTTTGTTTATGACACCCCTGGCAACATCATGAAGGCCAGATAAAGCCAGCCCTGTGTCTGCCTGTGGTGGAATGTAAACGGCGGTCACGACGACAGAGGTAAACTCCCTCGGCAGATAGAATGGGCGGCAGATTATTGTTAAATGTTCCTTTTGGAATTAAGATGGCGGCGCGTGCACACGCTGCGGCTTCTCTCTCTCCCGACGGACCGGTGTTTTTGTGTTTTTCGTCGTGTAAATCACAGTGTTTTTATACATCCTTGTTGCGTCCGTTCATCTGCAAACTCAGCTACAGACGTGAGTTTCTGCTCGTGGTTGGAAAAACTACAGTCTTCAATCCAAGCTCGGCGCTCGCTCAAGATCTGCGGGATCATGGCCTTCTCCAGGGGCCTACCCCATCACCGTCCCCCATTACTGCACCTCTCCCACAGTGGAGGCGCCACAAACGGGGTGAGAGGATACAGAAGAGGGGGAAGCGCGGAGGTATCCGTGTCAGGCTAGCAGCTAAACCACACAAGCCGGCTATCCCCACCATCATTCTCGCTAACGTACGCTCATTGGACAATAAACTGGATGATCTTCGTCTTCTTTGCTCTACTCGGAAGACTGTAAGAGACTGTTGTGTTTTTGTGTTCACGGAAACATGGCTCAACAACAGCGTTCCGGACCACGCCATTCAGCTCGATCAGCGCACATGCCATCGGCGGACAGAGTGCCCGTCGAGGGAGGTAAGACCCGCGGCGGCGGACTCTGTGTTTACACCAATGATGCGTGGTGCCGCGATGCTGTTGTGGTCTGCAAACACTGCTCACCCCTGGTGGAGTTTATGATTATTAAATGTCGCCGTTTTATCTACCGCGGGAATATTCAGCTATTATACTTGTTGCTGTATACATCCCCCCCAGCTCCAACAACAACAGGAGTGAGGCACTAAATAATCTTTATAAACACATCAGTGATCATCAGCAGACAGCCCACCCAGATGCTTTTCTCATCTTGGCTGGAGATTTCAACCATGCAGACTTAAAGAGTGTGCTTCCAAAAATTCATCAACACATTGACTTCCCAACACGTGGTAAAAACACTCTGGACTTTGTGTACACTACACAGAGAGGAGCTTACAAAGCCCTTCCCCTCCCCCACCTGGGTGCTTCAGATCACATCACTGTTATGTTAATGCCAGCATACAGACCACTTGTGAAAGCCACCAAACCAGTCCAGAAGCAGATTCAAGTCTGGCCTGAAGGGTCATCAGAGGCTCTTCAAGACTGCTTCGACACCACTGACTGGGACATGTTTAAACAGGCTGCAACCTACCACAACACCACAGACCTCCAGGAGTAC
Source organism: Paracanthobrama guichenoti (assembly GCA_018749465.1). Taxonomy (NCBI): domain Eukaryota; kingdom Metazoa; phylum Chordata; class Actinopteri; order Cypriniformes; family Gobionidae; genus Paracanthobrama; species Paracanthobrama guichenoti. The sequence goes on along the minus strand of CM031946.1, from coordinate 22,424,121 downwards.
TCAGAGACTGTTACTTCTTATATCACCAAGTGCATTGAGGATGTAACAGTCACAAAGACCATCACCGTCTGGCCCAACCAAAAACCGTGGCTGACAGGAAATGTCTACAGACTTCTGAAGACGCGTAACGCTGCCTTCAGAGCTGGAGATGAGGTGGGCCTGAGGACAGCAAGGGCCAACCTGTCACGCCGCATCAGGAAGGCTAAGAGACAATACTCCAGGAGGATAGCCCATCGTTTCAGCGACAGCAGAGACACAAGGAGCCTGTGGCAGGGTATTCAGACCATCACAGATTATAAGCCCCCTGCACGGACATGTGACAGCTCCACCCCCCTGCTGAATGAGCTGAACACTTTCTTTGCTCGCTTTGAAGCTCACAACAGCACCACTGCACAGAAGTCACCACCTCCTCCCGATGACCTGATGTTGTCACTGCCCAGGGACAGCGTGAGAAGATCCCTCAGCAGGGTCAACGCACACAAAGCTCCAGGTCCTGACAACATTCCTGGACGTGTATTGAGAGACTGTGCAGAGGAACTCACTGATGTCTTCACAGACATCTTCAACATCTCACTGAGTCAAGCTGTCGTCCCCACATGCTTCAAAGCAACCACCATCATTCCAGTCCCTAAGAAATCATCTCCATCCTGCCTCAACGACTACCGTCCAGTCGCACTTACCCCCATCCTTATGAAGTGCTTTGAGCGGCTAGTCATGCACCACATTAAGTCTGTCCTCCCCCCCTCCCTGGACCCCTACCAATTTGCATATCGGTCTAAACGCTCGACTGATGACGCCATTGCCACCACCGTCCATTCAGCACTCACTCACCTGGAAAATAAAGACACTTATGTCAGAATGCTGTTCATAGACTTTAGTTCAGCATTCAATACAATCATCCTCTACAGCTCACTCAAAAACTGTCACAGCTGGGACTCAGCACATCGATGTGCAACTGGTTGCTGGACTTCCTGACGGGAAGACCTCAGGCAGTTCGGGTCGGCAGTAACTCATCCAGCTCCATCATCATGAACACTGGAGCCCCTCAGGCATGTGTGTTGAGCCACCTCCTTTTCACTCTGCTGACACATGACTGCACACCCATACACAACAGCAATCTCTTCATCAAGTTTGCGGACGACACGACCGTAGTTGGTCTCATTAGCAACGATGATGAGACAAACTTCAGGAGCGAGGTGAGCCGCCTGGCCAGGTGGTGTGGCGACAACAATCTCTCTCTGAACGTGGAGAAGACGAAGGAGATTGTTGTTGACTTCAGGAGAATGCACACCCAGCACGCTCCTCTGACCATCAACGGTGTGACCGTGGAAAGGGTGAGGAGCACCAAATTTCTGGGTGTGCATATCACAGAGGACCTCTTCTGGACCGCCAACACCACAGCACTGACCAAAAAAGCACAGCAGCGACTCTACTTTCTCCGCAAGCTGAGAAGAGCCGGAGCCCCAGCCCCCATCATGCGCACCTTCTACAGAGGCACCATCGAGAGCATTCTGACCAGCTGCATCACTGTGTGGTACGGCGCCTGCAACGCATCCTGCCGTAAAGCACTTCAGCGCATAGTGAGAGCAGCTGAGAAGATCGTTGGTGTCTCTCTCCCACCCCTCCAGGACATTTATAACTCCCGCCTCTCCCGCAAAGCCCTCATCATTGCGAGAGACCCCACCCATCCATCGCACAGCCTCTTCAGTCTGCTGCCATCAGGAGGAGGCTTCGCAGTCTCCAAGCAAGGACCAGCAGACTGAAGGACAGCTTCATTCCCAAGCTGTCAGGGCATTGAACTCCCTCCCGACTCTGCCGACCCTCCCTCTTCTGCCCCACGCACCTGATCTGGGAATCACCCCCAGTTCTCCTCCCTTCATCTACCTCATATATTGTCTCTCTGAGGAATTGGTCTCCCCTCTTACAGACACTTTTTTTTGCACACAGACTCTTTTGCACACAGACTCTTACAGACTCTTTTTTTTTTTTTGCACACACTCTTATAATTTTATTTTATACCTGCACTGACTTAAATCTGAAATTGCACTATTGTTACCATTGTTTGCACTATTTGCCATCGCCACTTTACCTCTATAGTTCACTTTATCCATCTTTTTTTTATCTTTCTTCTGTTGTTGTTACTGTTAAACTTTTTGTTGTTATTGTTATTGTTTTGTTGTTGTTAGGCACCTAGGGTCTGAGAGTCATAGAATTTCAATTCTCTGTATGTATGTAGTGTACGTATGGCAGAATTGACAATAAAGCTGACTTTGACTTTTGACTTTGACAGATGAGGCAAGCAGGACTGCGAGAGAATGGTGATGTTCCTGGGGTCGCACCATTTCTTGTTGCTCATGAAGCATACTCCACCGCCTTTGGATTTACCAGCCTCGGCTGTTCTGTCCATCCGAAAAACAGAGAAGTTCTCCGATGGCATCACAGCTGTGTCCGGGACCGCTTGCGTGAGCCATGTTTCGGACAAACAAAAGATGTTACAGTCTCTCATGTCCCGTTGAAAACTTATCCTGGCTCTGAGATCGTCCATCTTATTTTCCAAGGATTGAACATTTGCTAGAAGAATGCTCGGGAGAGGAGGGCTGAATGCCCTTTTTCTCACTCTCTTTCGGATCCCCTTGCGTTTCCCACAGTGTTTCTTGATTCTTCGCTGTCGGCTCTGTCCATTGTTCAACTCGGCGTTCCGAAGAATCTCAGCTGGCCACAGAGGATCGGCGAAAGTGTCCTGAAACAGTCCAGTGTAGAGGTAACCAATGTCCAAAAGAGTTTTGCTGTCATAGCAGATCAATGCAGTTGATAAGTTGGTAAAAATTGAGAGTAAAAGAAAGTAAAATAGTAAATAAAAGCACAGTCTTCGCGGAGTGACCTGAACAGCGACCGAACACGGCGGCGCCATTTTGAAAAAAAGAAAAAATTGGCAGCCAGTGCAGACTAATGAAGAGAGGTGTGACGTGTGCTCTCTTCGGCTCATTAAAGACCACTCTCGCCACTGCATTCTGGATCAGTTGCAAGGGTTTGATAGTGCATGCTGGAAGGCCCGCTAGAAGAGCATTACAGTAGTCCAGTCTGGAGAGAACAAGAGCTTGTACCAGGAGTTGTGTGGCCTGCTCAGATAGGAAGGGTCTAAATCGGCAGGACCGGGTTGTTGCAGTGATTTGGTCAGTGAATTTTAGCTGATCATCAATCACAACAAGGTTCCTGGCTGTCCTGGACGGAGTTATGGATGATGAACCAAGCTGAATGGAGAGAGTATGGTGAAGTGCTGGGTTGGTTGAGACCACAAGGAGTTCTGTCTTTGCCAGATTGAGTTGAAGGTGTTGTTCCTTCATCAAGGCAGAAATATCTGTCAGGCAGTCAGCGATATGAACACCAACGGTGGGATCATCTGGTTGACATGAGAAGTTGAGTGTCATCAGCATAGCAGTGATAGGAAAAGCCATGTTTCTGGATGACAGATCCCAGTGATGACATGTAGATGGAGAAGAGAAGTGGTCCAAGCACTGAGCCCTGGGGAACTCCAGTAGCTAGATGATGTGACTTAAACACTTCACCTCTCCATGACACCCTGAAGGACCTACCTGAGAGATAAGACTCGATCCACTGGAGAGCAGTTCCGGAGATGCCCATCTTCATGAGAGTTGACATGAGGATCTGGTGGTTAACTGTGTCAAAAGCTGCAGACAAATCCAGTAGGATGAGTACTGTGAATTTGGAAGCTTCCAAATTCACAGTACTCATCCTCAGTCTCAGTCGAGTGGCCAGTTTTGAAGCCGGATTGGTTGTTGTCCAGGAGGTTGTTCTGTTCAAGAAACATAGAGAGTTGGTTGAACACAGCTCGTTCGCTGTGTTTTTGCAATAAAAGCAAGAAGGAATACTGGTCTGTAGTTTTCTATAAGTGCTGGATTTAGAGAGGGTTTCTTAAGCAGTGGGGTTACCTGAGCCTGCTTAAATGCTGTGGGAAAGGTCCCAGTGTGAAGAGAGGTATTGACAATGTGAGTGAGTGCAGGAGTCTAGTTTCAAATATAATTCTTTTGAAGTTTTGGTGCTTTATGTAGCATTATGTAGTGTAATTGATAAATCCCGTTTGACATTTGTGCTGGCTACTGTATACAGGCCACCAGGGCACAATACAGACTTTATCAAAGAATTTGCTGACTTTCTATCCGAGTTAGTACTGGCTGCAGATAAAGTACTAATTTTTGGTGATTTTAATATCCATGTAGATAATGAAAATGACGCATTGGGATTAGCATTTAGAGACAGTCTAAACTCTATTGGAGTAAGGCAACATGTGTCAGGACCCACTCATCACCTTAATCATACTCTAGACCTAATATTGTCACATGGAATAGCCTGGTTTCTCCCAAGGTATTTTTCTCCATTCTGACCCTGAAGGAGTTTTGGTTCCTTGCCACCATTGCCTCTGGCTTTTGGCTTGCTCAGTTGGGGACACATACATTTTCAACTACATTACCGATCTGCCCGCATTGACACTATATGATACTTGAAATTAGCTGGATAACATCACCGTTTCACCAGAACGGCTGTACAAATTCTGTTGCATTATTTTCCTGTTGACAATGTGAAGCTGCTTTGAAACAATTGGTTTTGTTAAAAGCGCTATATAAATAAAGGTGATTTGATTTTGATTTGAGTAACTGAAGAAGAAATGGCCTGAAGCAGGTGAGTGGGGATAGGATCAAGCGGACAGGTAGTGGGGTGGTTGGAAAGGATGAGTTGGGAGACTTCTGCTTCAGAGAGCATAGAAGTTGAAGTTGAAGTTTATTTGTCATTACACATGTACAAGTACAGTATAACGAAATGAAGTTTGGAGCAAGCCTCCGGGCCGCAGCCGATTATTCAGGCGCCGCCCTACGCTCTCCAGAAATACAAGAATGCAATTTAGCAAGCATTACATAGCAAACACAACAAAACATAAACATAAACATAAACATAAACATGACACAGTACACGTGGTCACGTGGTGGGATTTTTGTATGGAGTGGGAGGAGATAGATAACAGACAGGCAGACGGATGGAGCGGGAGGGAATAAGGTCGGGTATGTATGGTGCGAGTGAGTCTGAGATTGTGTTGTGTGAGAATGTTAGCCATAACTTCAGATGTTTTCGAGTTCAGTTCTATGGTTTGTCCTTGAAGGGAGATAAGGCAGTGCACAGGGGAGATAGCAGACCAGCTGTCAGGCTGAAATCCCAACCGAGAGATAGGGACCAAGTGAGGTTCGTTGGGCTAGTTGATTAGGTCAGGCAAATACAATTTATTATTTTTAATCCATTTGATGATCTTGGTAATTTGTCCGGATCATAATCAATCAATCAGATCTGGTCCTCAGCATTAGCGTCGGTCTGTGCAGTTTCCCTAGACATTACGTCCAGCCTCATGGCCAGACCGGTTACAGTCCGTAAAAGTTCACCGATCTGACCCCCGATAGAGCCCACTCTACCCTGCGTATCCGCAGTCCGGACTGCGTTGTTACGGTTCAGTTCCTCAATTCCTATCACTTTCTGATCTAATTCCTTCAGACGGTCACACACAACCCCGAAGCATTCTTTAATTTCCACAGACAGCGGCTGGGTGAATTTGCTTGCAGCTGTCTTACCAATCTTCCGATAGGTCAGGGCAATCCCAAAGCCAAAGAATAGGAACCCCGCCATCAATAATCCAATCATGTATAAATCTTCCGCATCCTCCACGGACAGAGCCTCCAGGCACAGGACTTGCCAGTTGTTCCATGCGTCCCTCACGTACCCTGCGGCAAAGGTCCCGTCCGGGCAGGTGGGTTCTCCCGGGGCACCCTTCCTTAGTGAGAAAATCTTGTCGATCGCGCTGATTGACCAGTTAATCAATTCCATTTCAGTATTTTCAGGAGTCCAGCAAAGCAGCAGTCAGAGAAGAGAAGAGACGAAACACTAGACAAAACAAAACAGCGCAAGAGCCAAGGAAGGGAGAAGGAGGGGAGCATGTGTGTGTTGGTTGTTGAGATGTATGTGTCAGTTTGTGGTGTGGAGAATTGGCTGCTGGTGGATGAGGTTTTGTTTGTGAAGAATGATGCTGTAAAAGTTGTAAAAGTTGATGACGGAGTTGGGGGAGGAGGACAAAGAAGAGAGGAGAATGTTTTGAAAAGTGTGCGAGAGTCAGAGCAGTTGTTGATTTTGTTGTGATAGTATGTAGTTTTGGCAGTAGAGACATTTGCAGAGAAAGAAGCGAGAAGAGACTGATAAAGGATAAGGTCAGTAGAGTTCTTTGATTTGCGCCAGTTCCTCTCTGCCACCCAGTCCAGAGCGATGTTCACGGAGAACATCAGACAGCCAGGGGGCAGAGGGGGAGGTGCGGGCTGGTCTGGATGAAAGGGGGCAAAAGCTGCCTAAGCAAGATGTTAGAGTGGAGCAAAGAGTGTCAGTAGCACTGTTAGTGTCCAGTGCTGAGAACAGAGACAGTGGAGGAAGTGAGGATGAAACCATAGTGGATAGGCGAGAGGGGGAGAGCGAACGTAGATTACGCCGAAAGGTGATCTGCGGATTAGTGCGTGTTGTGTCAGGAGTCAGTATGAGGTTAAGAGTGATGAGGAAGTGGTCGGAGGAGTGCAATGGAGTAACTAAATTGTTGTCTGTGGAGCAGTAGAGTGTGTAGATAAGGTCCAAATGGTTACCTGATTTGTGAGTAGCCGTAGTAGACACTCGCTTAAGGTCAAATGAGGTGAGTAGAGAGGTGAAATCTGCAGCCTGGTGTTTCTCAAGGTGGATGTTGAAGTCACCAAGTAGTACCAGGGGAGTGCCATCTTCAGGAAAGTTGGAGAGTAACATATCCAACTCCTCCAGGAAGTTACCCAGTTGACCTGGCGGGCGATAAACAACTACAACATGGATTTTAGCAGGGTGAGTGATAGTGATTGAGTGTGATTCAAATGAACTGTTGCCAGATAGAGATGTTATGGACTCAAATTTCCAATCAATTGAGATGAGCAAAGCAGTACCTCCACCCCTCCCAATCGGGCTAGGGGTGTGAGGAAAAAGTGAAGTTATTTGAGAGGGCCGCAGGAGTGGCCGTGTCCTCTGGTTTGATCCAGGTCTCAGTTAGGGCCATGAGACTGAGATTTGAATGAGCAGAGATAGATTAAATAAAGTCTGCTTTGTTTACAGCAGACTGGCAATTCCAGAGACCAATTGGAATGGACAGTAAAGTGGCAGAGGAAATCGGTACCATAAGCAGATTATTAGGATTACGGCGTCTTAAATACACAGAGCGTGATTTACGTGTGGTAGTAGTAATAGTAGAGATTTGAAAGCACATGGTGAATACAGGTCAGAGAAATAAACAGATGAAAACAAGTTAAACACAAAAGGGGTTAAAGTGAAAGGAAGCTATACTCAAGTGCCTTGTCGGTGTCTTTGCTCGAGTGGAGTCGCACAGAGTAGAGTCGCTGGTCTTTACACTCTTTGGTCTTCACACGATGAGGGCTTCACACCAGGGCTGCCGCGGACTACCACTACAGTCATTGCCTTTCCTGTTGATCGAATGCTTCTCTCTAACTGCATGACTGTTTGTCCACACACAGCTCCACCTCTATCATCAAATTTGCTGATGATACTGTTGTCCTGGGCCTCATTTCCAACAACAATGAGACGGCATACTTGGACGAGGTGGAGCATCTAACATCATGGTGCCAGGACAACTGTCTCTCTCTGAATGTTGGCAAGACCAAAGAAATGATTGCGGACTTCAGGAAGAGACAGCAACAGACATACTCCCCTCTCATGATCAGCAGGTCACCAGTAGAGATCAAGTACCTGGGTGTAAACATCTTGGAGGACCTGACCTGGACTGCTCACATTCAGACACAGGTGAAAAAAGCCAGGCAAAGACTGTACCACCTGCGCCAGCTGATGAAATTCAGTGTTTCACCGGCTATCCTGAAATCTTTCTATTTAGGGGCGATAGAAAGTGTATTAACTGGGAACAGCACCAGTCATGACTGCAAAGCTCTGCAAAGAGTCGTACGCTTATCCGAGCATATCTCAGGGTTAACTCTCCCGTCTCTGCAGGATGTCTACACCAAACACTGCAAAGGTAGAGCTACTAAAATCATCAAGGACTCTAATCACCCTGCAAACCCTCATTTCACGCTGCTGCCATCTGGTAAGCGCTTCCGAAGCCTGATGGCCAAAACTGAGAGACTCAGGAGGAGCTTCTTCCCCCAGGTCATCAGACTCCTGAACTCAGTCACCTAACATCACGTGATCATCGATATACTGACATTGCACTGCACTTTCTGTTCTCGTTATTACTGTGTAACAACCTGTTATTAACCTGTTTGCACATTATACTTCTTTGTACATTTGTTAACCACATATTTATAAGTCTACAGTTTACTCACTGCACAGTTTACTCCACTTATTTTATTCCACTTATTTACGTATATATATATAGTACTTTTTTATTCTATTTCTATTATAATTTCTTCCTTGTGTTTTTAACTGTGAATTTGCACTGTCCATGGAGCGGACCTGTTCACATTTCACTGCCGGTTGTATATTCTGTATATAACTGTGTATGTGACAAATAAAACTCTTGAATCTTGAATCTTGAATGTCAACAATGCAATGCTAATATACCACGCTGGCATAGGCCATGCCTCGTCGAAACTGTTCCCTCACGCGAGCCCATGTGACCAGCACGTGAACAAACACTACTTCACCACACAGCACACTACACTACACAGACAAACGTTCTAAATAACAGCTGATCTAGAAAACAATGAGAAAAATGATATAGTACTCACACAGTCGTTGCCCTTCCTGTTGATCAAATGTTTCTCTCTGTTAATCTTAGTAATAAAACTTTTAAAAAATTAGTTTTAATTATAATTACATTTTAAAATAATGACACAAATTTAATTAAAACAATTGCATGTTAAATATATAAACTAATATAGCTTCAAAACAACATATTATCAATAATCCTGAAATTACTGATTATTAATAGTTAGTAAGGTAGTTGTTAAATTCTGTCATGCAGAATATGACATTAATATCTGATTTATAAGTACTAATAAACAGCCAATATCCTAGTATTATGCATTTTAATAAGCAACTAGTAGTTAGCAGGGCTGCCAACTTTTCAAAAAATTTTGGTTGCCCAAAAGAAAATGTTTTTTGTTTTTTGGCTCATTCAGAATCATTAAAGCTGTTGTCACTTCACTTTCTTTGATAAATGCATATTTATAATAATATTGTTACACTATCTTTGTCTTTGAGTATATAATTTTTTCTTAAATTATTTATTGTATAGTAATGTTATTCAGAGGATTGGTTTAGATGGAAAAGTTACACCAAGTCAAATTGGCAAAAAAATGGGACAATCTAAAAAGAAAATATGAGGTATGGAAAAATGAATGTATGTATTGATTTCATTTGGTTAGTTTTCTTCTTGTTAGTTTAATAGAGAATACTTTATTTTATTTTATTTTATTTTGTCCTCCTACAGGAACTGGAACAGATGGTGGGGAGGCTACAGCAGCCACATGGCTGTGGTTTTCTGCCATGCATGAGGCTATTGGGGGGAGGCCAGCTATTGAGCCTCCCATCCTGATAAACTCATGCGATGCAGAAGTCAGTAGCTGTTCTGCTATGGTCAAAGACACTGGCTTGCCACCATCTGCATCTGTGGAGGAAAGGGAGGAGGAGGAGGAGGACACAACGCCTTCTGCACCGTCTGGCACAAGCATGCAGGAGGAAGTACCCTGTACTTCTTCGGGTCCCCCGCCACCTAAAAAGAGAAGATCCAAGATTTTCTTGAGAAGGAGGCAGAAAAAGAGGAGGAACGTTTTCAGGCCACACATGAATTAATGACATCCACTTCCAGTGGGTTCCTTGACCTCTTTGAACAATTGATTAAAAAAAGTTGAAGACAAACTCTTTACTTCATTTGTCTTTTTTGCTTTGAGAATTTTGTCTGTGTGCCCTTATATGCCTTAGATGTTTTATGGTAAACAGTTGCCAGATGACAATTCAAAATATTGCTGTAATTGGCTAAGATGTTTATTTATATGAAATTATTTTATCTATTGATAATGTGGGTATTGCAAAAAGAAAAAAAAAAAATATATATATATATGCAAGAGACTGAAGACATGGGGAAAATAATTTAATCCATAAATGAATAGATTATCTGAACACAATCTAAACATAAACATTGTGTGGAGCAACAACTATCTTTATGTATCTACAAATAATCATGCTCATTTAACTCCACCAGATACACCTGAGGAGCTGAGAGTTTTGCTGCCAGTCTATCACACCAGACATTACCACTATTGACCCCTCTCACTGGACAGGGTGCAGGTAAACTGACGTCATCCACAACTTCAGTGGGTTCAATTATGTCTCCTGTTGTCAGACAAATGTTATGCAGAACTGCGCATACCACGGTAACTGCTGGAGCAAAGGTGTGGTCCACCTCAAGAGACTTGAAAAGCAGGCATCTCCAGCGTGTTTTCATCATACCAAAGACCCGCTCAATTATGGAGTGTGCCTTGGCATGGCGGTGATTGAAGCGGACCTGCACTCTCCCTTGGACTGGCTCCCGGTACGGTGTAATGATGGCCACAGGATGGATGATGCAGGGGTAGCCTCCATCCCCCACAAGGAAGTATCCTTCTGGGGGATACAATCCCTCTTTATAAATCTTGTAGGACTGTAGTATCGTGGACAGAACCAGGATATCCCACAAAAACATTAAGGAACCTGCCCTTCCCATCACATACTACTTGCATCTGAATGGATGGGAAGAGTTTTCTATTAATGTAGTCCTGGCCAGTGGGTCCAGCGGGGGTCTTGATGCGGACATGACATCCATCTATAGCATCCACACACTTCGGGCTGAATATCGGGAGAAGATCGGGCTGTTTGCCAAATTTTCAAAGCCAAGGCCAGCCTCATTAAGTACTTGTGCATCTGGCAACTGTATGACCTGCTGGTGCAGGGCTGCAATCTTTATAGTTCCTGTGTGAACCAGCCTGCAAACAGAGGATACTGGCACCTGAAAGACCCGGGCCAGCACCCTGTATGACAGAGCATGTGCTAGCCTGTACACAGTTATCAGCACAGTTATGTGATGTCCCCAGCTATGTGCTTCACCTTTGGGGCAGCATCCTTATCAAAGCTTCCATTGAGTCCCGGCTCAGTCCAAAGTCCACCTTGAGGTCCTGCCTACCATCAGAGTATAATTTTAGCACTGGTACAGAGGCATTTATTTCAGCATAAATCGGAGTAGTTGTTCTTTTAACCTGTAATTAAAAATATAATGTAAATGTTTCTTTTTTGTATAAGCACATATCACTGTTCAGTTTAAATAAAATGATACATAACAAAGGCTGTAAATCTGAATTCAAATATTAACCTCACAACATATCTGCACATAGTATTTTTAACAATACCTCAGCCAGGAGTATGGCGTCCTCATGTCTTTTCCTTGTGTCCTTCCCTTGCATCCTGAAGGGGTGGAGCTAAGGCACGAGGAAAGGAAGCCAGGAAAGGAAACAAGGATGCACAAATAAGAATTGAGAAGCACCCATGTTCTCAGTTTATCATGTTCACTGCTACGCACTTCCTGGTTTTGTCATGTGATTCCCTTGCCCTTGTGTGATCCTGCCATGTGTTCCTGTGTCATGTTGTCATTGGTTTATTGGTTAATCATTGTTCACAGGTGTCCCTTGTCTTGTCATTAGCCCTCATGTGTGCTGTGTGTCTTTGTCTGATATTGAATGTTGTAACTCGCTTGTTGGTGAGTCTAGCTCCTATCTAAGAGAAGCAAATCCTAACTAATCACAACCCTGCTGGAAACACTCTAACTAACCAGAGTTCCCATCCATAAAAGACAACCATTTACAAGAAAAGAAACTATCACATAGCCCATAATCACCAACGTTCCTACTCCATAGGATCACAAACAAAATCCCTAATTTGGATTTAGGAAAAAAAACTAGATTCTAATTTAAAGAACTCCTGGACGAGGCCCCAAATTATGTCACGACCAGCTCGTTCTCAGTCATGACATAAAACAGGAACACCATTTTAACTGGGTTTAAAGTTGTTTATTCTAGGGTCAAATAATACAAATACCAAAATAATATTTAAAGTCTAGGATATAGTTCAAAGTAAATAATAATAATCAAAATAGGAAAGAAAAGGATGATAAGGCTATTTAACGAAAAGTGTTCAAAGATGACTCTTCCAAGATGTGTCCAATCTTTCATCTTCGAGGCTTAAACCGTACAGTTAAAGCACTCAAGTTCAAGATGTTAACTGTAGAGATGATCGTGTCACAAATTCAATATTATGTTTGATTCGGCGTGATCGATCTGAAGGACGCAGGTGTTCACATATAAATTGCCACAACACAGGAAGTTCCTGAGGTTTGCTCTTGGGGGCAAAAGCTTACCAATTTAGTTTTTTTCCATTTGGCTAGCCTTGTAACCGCACGTATACAAAATGCATGGATGCAGTAATGACTCCATTAGGATTCCGGTGCATTTACATTTTGAGTTACATAGACGATTACTAATATTAGTACAATCACATGAGATGGCGCTTCAACACAGAGACAGTGTGTTAGCTCATCTAGTTTCTCTAGGGTTGAGACTCAACACCAAGAAAAGTGTTCTTTCTTCTGCACAATTGTTTCCAAGACCATTCAGCATACCCTGAGCAAAGTCAGGCTAGGCCAAAGAGCTCATTGTTCGTCAGCACCAAAGAGTGTTAGGTCTCTTGGCATCAGCATCCATGGGTTTCCCTTTGGGGTTGTTGCACATGAGACCGTTTCAGTTGTGGCTCAAAGCCAGAGGATTTTAGGGCCAATCCTCAAGGCGAATAAAAGTGGTGCCGTGTGGCTTCATACACTAACTATGTGGCTCAGACCCCGGTTTCTTGCCTTGGGTCCCACTCTAGTGGCGTCTTGTTGTTGCAGATTGTTATCAGCAGACGCCTCCCTCTCAGGCTGGGGTGCGGTCTTAAGTGGCCATCCAGCCCAAGGGGAATGGGAGCGTCATCAGCTCGATGAGCACATTAACTGCCTCGAGTTGATGGCTGTATTTCTGGCTCTGAAGTACTTTCTCCTCCAGTTAAGGGACTGTCATGTCCTAGTGCGGGTGAACAACACAGCAACAGTCTCTTACATAAATCACCAGGGAGGTCTGTGCTCACGCTATCTGAACAAAATAGCGAGGCAGATTTTTCTCTGGGCCCAGGACAAGTTCCTGTCACTCAGGGTAGTGTACATTCTGGGGTGTACTGAATGTGGGAGCAGATTTACTGTCCAGACAGAAATTAAAGATGGGGGAATGGAGTAGTCGATCAGATCTGGATCAGATTTTACAGAGCGGAAGTGGACCTCTTATCAGACAGCGCAATGTCCCCTCTACATCTCTCTCAGTCACCCAGCCCCACTGGGTCTGGATGCGATGGCTCATACATGGCCCAAGATGCGCCTGTATGCCTTCCCTCCAGTCGCTTTGCTCTTGGGAGTTCTAGCCAGGGTTCGCCAACAAGGGTCTTGCCACTTACTGATAGCGCTGCGTTGGCCGAACAAAGAGTTTTGGTCTCTCCTCAGTGGCTCATCATGGGCAATTCCGGCGAGGAGGGACCTTCTGTCTCAGGCAGGGGGCACAATCTTTAGGGAGGTTTCTAGGCGTTCCACCCAATAGGTCTGTTAGTGCCACCATGTTCACTTAGTTTGGCGTTGAGGCAGTCTCGGGTCTCATGTTAGCTTCCTTCTTTGATGTTTTCGTTGTTTTAGTTGCCATTTTAGATGGATACTTTTATTCAAAAGTCGTCTTAATAGTTTTTGTATTATGTTAGGAAAAAGTCAGTGGGGTAATTAAAGAAATAAACGAAACTGAACAGGGAAGAGAAACAAACTCGTCTACTCCATTGCATTGCTCACCAGAAGTCCCCAAAATAAATGTAACCTAATATCTTAAGATTATATGGGCAAACAAATTTCTTAAATTAGATTATGCCACCAAACACTGGTCAGAAGGCGTTCAGAGAGAAACTGATGCATCTGATGATAAAAACCTGACAGTATTTTTGTTTGTTTCTTAGTGGTCTTCCCACACTTCTGCCGAACTCAACAACAACTACACCAACTAGCACTAGAGCTACACCATATTCTGTGTTTATGTAATCTGTTTGAAAAGCGAGCGTCTCATTATCATCTCATTACCTGCTAATGCGCTACGCCCACGGAGCGCGCGTTCTTTTGAGATTCAAATCTGACGCGATCCATGAGAGCAGAGCTAGTAAGATTTATTTGGCTTGTTTTGGCCAGATTATGAAGTGTTTAGGCTATTGGAAGTGTAACATCAATAAAGCTTTTATTAGCACGTCTGCTCAGATGCTATAAATATAGTACAGAAATGATTTTGACCACTTCATTAAGTTTTGTTTTGTAGAAAGCATTTATTTAAAGTGAATTTCGTTTTGTATAAATTCTATCTTAATTTTAATCAATGTTTTTAATATAGCCTATACACCCGAATATAAGACTAGGTTTGTGTTCTAAAAATAGGCTGAAAAATGGGGGGTCATCGTATATACGCGATATAGACAAAGTCATGGAGGAAAGGGAGAAAGCAGGGGGAAACAGTCGAGGGCGCCAACACGATAGGCTAATTAGTAATTAGTGACAGAGTTATGAATTAAATAAACAGTAAAGTGCCGCCATGGAGAAGTCATGCCGCCATGGAGAAGTGAGAAAAGAGCTTCAAAAGTTGGTCAAATAAACCAACACGTTCGAAACAGTTATGACACCAACTTTAAACTTATGGTCGTGAATGAGACAGAACCATCTAATAATTGCAAAGCTGCCCAAAAATTTGCTTGTTTTAAGCAAAATCTCACTTAATTTTAAAACAATGTTTTTTTGGTTTTTTTTAAACCACGCATAAACATTCTTCTCTCAAAAATACAAGCATGTACATACATGTTGCTCTCATATTATGGTAGCCCAGTTTGTGCTCAATACAGTGTAATGACACTTTTGCCATTAATGTGTTTATAAGAAACTGAAAAAAGCACAAATGTCAGAGCATGTCAAAACCTCTAAAGGGCCCCAAAACAGCTCAGACTCCTAGGGGTTCTGCCTCAAAAGAGTCATTTGTGTGTGAATCAGACTACACTGGTTGCACTCTGTTTTTGACTGACTGATTTTTTTGTGAAGTGATATATTGCATGCACATTATAAATTTAAATAGTTTTTTTCTATTGCATTAATGCTGTTTATCTTCCCACCTCTCCTCTTTTAGCGAGTGTGTGGATATATTTTGCAGCTCCAGTGGCAGGACGGCTTCCTCTCTGATCATCCTGATGCTTTGCTTTCTTTTGCTGGAGATTTAATCATGACGAACTGACTACACAAGATTTCTGACTACACAAGATCTGTCTGTGTTATTTACTATAGGAGATGCTTACATATAATCTACAATCAATGTTAATCTTAGCTTTAATCAGAATACTTACCAATATATTGTCATTTTGAGCTCTTATTGTAATCATGTTACATTCCCTGTAGAGGTTAAGGGTAAATATGCACAATATTTCAGTCTTTTCAATGTAATAAATCACTGCATGAGTGTAAATCAGAACACAGTTCTGCAAGTAATCAGTTGAATCAATATGACTAAATGTTGAAGTGTGTGTGAATGTAAGAGAATATGCATATCATTTGTGCAAAGATGAAAGCATCGGCCAGCTCTGAAACTATGAAAGGAAAGTAATGACAAATGTCACTAATAAGCATGTTGAATTGCACTAATTGAAAAACCTTCATGCAATAACTCCCAGAACCACAAGGTGATGTTGAGAGAGTAACTTTTCCACATGAACGGTGTGAAACTGAAAATAGAAACACATCCACTCATAAGTTACATATTCGATTGCCGTTCACTGTTACGCGTGAGCAGAACCAATGCTTATGGTGATTAATTTAATCCAATCAACTAACTACTAACTAACAAATTTTAAAAATGTGCAATCAACTTTGTAAAATAACATCACATTTGAAAGGTTAGAATCTTTCACAAATTTTAACAAAATGCACAGAACACAATGAGTAATGACAAAACTACATGACTTACAGGGAATGCCTTTTCAATGAGCATTAAAGGTACACAACACACACAGTTTCTGCCAGTCTCATGTTAATCTGGAGTATCTATAGAGTAGTGCTGATCCTTCATATCTCCCATGAGTCTTTAGTTTGATCAGATTTAGGCCCTGTCCACACGAACACGGGTATTTCAACTTTTTCTACGTGATTTGGCTGTTCATCTACACGCAAACGCAGTATCTGGTTACTGAAACCAGACTTTTTTTAGAAACTCCGGTTGCAGCGCTGTCGTGTAGATGGTGAAACCGTAGATGTCTTCTTGTGACGCCAAAGTGTGCGCTGTTCTCTCCTTTGTTTGACATCTGATTGTGCACCGTTTTCTCTCCCGAGTCGAATCTATGCAATGACGGACGTAGACAAAATACTGCTTTTAATAACTTGTATTGCAGAGAAATCTCATTGTATTGCAGAGGCGCCATAATGCAATAATATGCAGGACACTATTCAACAACACTCCTATGACACATCATCACCGGTTTTGGACGAGACCTGGTCAGACCTCTAGTTGGTGGGACAACTTTGAGAACGAAGTGGTTGTTGCTGAAGAATGGCGAGAGAATTTTCACATGTGAAGGACGTCGCTATTGTCTTTGAGTGAGCTGCTTCGCCCACACATTGAAGGGAAGACAACTATAATGAGATCGACTGTCAGTGTTATCAAAAAAGTTGCTTGCACACTTTACTATTTAGCAGACGAAGGGAGATTGCGCAAGACGGCAAACGCCTTTGGATTGTCAAGACAGGTGGTGTTGAAAATAGTAAGGCAAGTGTGTGAAGTTATTACAGTTCACTTGGGCCCGTATTTTTGCAAATTCAATGCTGAACACACATTAAAAAAAATGGTACGATCCCCTCCTCAAAAAAGCTAATTCTACAACAGAATTCTATTCAAGTTTTTCTTCTTGGAGACCCAGCGTATCCTTTGCTTCCCTACCTGATGAATGAGTAAATGGGGGGAGCACTGTTCAGGAACATACTTAAACTGTCCTTATGTCGAGCTAGAATGGTCATTGAATGTGCAGCTTGTTCAGCTTGACAAGGACAACCAGCCAGACACCCAGACTTATTTCAGAGCTGATTGTATCACAGCAGAGGGAAAAAGGGTCAGGAGAGTCCTTACTGAATTCCTTGATCCATAAAAGGGACTTCTCTCTGTTGGCCACAGTCTTCTCTGCACCGTATGTGTGTGTTGTAGTGTGTGTGTGTGTGTGTGTGTGTGTGTGTTACACTCCAGTCAAACCTGCTCACTGTGTTATCCTCAACATGCAAAAAAGTGCAAGCGCCTTAAGTTTACTGAGAAGTTTTTTGTTTTGTTTTGTTTTTTTACAGAAATTTAAGGCAATTTAATTTAAAATGTAAGTGCTGTATGTGGTTTTCCTTGAGTTTACTTCACAGTACTATGTCTTAAAAACAATAACAAAGTAGCATAACCTGACCTCCTAACCTAAAAATAAGGGTGTAACTGACAGTTCGGTACGTACCTCGGTTTTGAAGTTACGGTTCGGTACAGCAGTTTTATAAAATTGCTTTTTATTTATTTTTTATTCAACAGTGGTTTACTAAAAAAAAAAAAAAATTGTCTGTCCTTAAGATGTAGACATTCCAAATGAGCTGAATCAAGGACACAAATCGAAGGTTTGCAGTTGAGAAACAACCAATAACTTGTTCTTTAAATGACTGCCTGAGACTGACATCTGGTGGACTTTTATGATCTGTGACTTTACAGATTTGCAGACACGTGTTTTGCACACATCACTCAAACAAAGAGCCAGGAAACAGGAAACTCTTCAGTTCAGTGAAAGAGAAACTGAAGTGCAGTTGAGCTGTTGTGTATTCATGCAGTAAAATGGCAGAAGCCAGAATTTCAGTGGATCAGAATGAGTTCCTGTGTCCAGTGTGTCTGGATCTCCTGAAGGATCCAGTGACCATTCCCTGTGGACACAGTTACTGTAAGATCTGTATTACGGGCTGCTGGGATCAGGAGGATCAGATGAGAGTCTACAGCTGCCCTCAGTGCAGACAGACCTTCAGTCCAAGACCTGCTTTAGCTAAAAACACCATGCTGGCTGAAGTGGTGGAGAAGCTGAAGAAGACTACACTTCCTGCTGACTGTTACGCTGGAGCTGGAGATGTGCAGTGTGACGTCTGTACTGAAACAAAACACAAAGCCGTCAAGTCCTGTCTGGTGTGTCTGGAGTCTTACTGTCAAACTCATTTTGACCGTCATGAGGAATTTCACTCTCGTAAGCCACATAAAGTGACCGATGCCACTGGCCGACTGCAGGAGATGATCTGCCAAACGCATGATAAAGTCCTTGAGGTTTTCTGCCGCACTGATCAGACGTGTATATGTGTGCTTTGTGTGATGGATGAACATAAAAACCATGACACTGTATCAGCTGCAGCTCAGAGGACAGAGACACAGGTATGAACTTTAAACTAGACACTGATGAAATAATGCTGACACTTTATATTGGCACCCATATGATCAGGTAACATCATTCACACTGCAGACGTCAGCAGAAGTGAACAGGAGCTGCAAGTGGAATGTAATGAAGTTTGTACATTCAGGGAAGGAAGGAGGGTATAGAGGGTATAGTGAACATTTAAAAACTTTAATCCAAAATAAACAAACAAAAATAAAATAACGGCGGCAGTCCCTCACAGACGACTGCCGCCTACATACAAAACAAAACACAACATAAAATCCAGGCCTGGTCCTCTCTCGTCTTGCACTGTCGTCGCTCCTCCTTTTATGCTCCTGTTACTCCTCCATGAGACGAGACCAGTGTAGCGTGCAGCTGACGCTCATCATCACTCACCACCGGCCTGCTCTCACGGTCCCTTGCCTCGCTGCTTGCCACATGCTGAGCGTTTGAGCGTATTTGTGCCCCACCCTGAACTTAACAGGAAATATGGTGAAAGGCATGTAAGCATATTGATCAACACAAACTTTTGTAAAACAAGCTTTGATGAAGCAACAAAATAATGGAAATTATTTACCCTTAGTTTAAAGAATATACAGCGACAGACGTCACTTTCTGTTCAGTAAATCTAACTCTTAAGCTTCACCTCTGGCGCTGGCTTCTGTTCTGTGTAGAATAATCAGTTTTTGATGGAAATGTGATGCCTGTCTTCTTGTAAATTAGAATGAGTGATTCCCCATCAACATTTTATAATTCATGGCAGTTCCCTTTCAGTCTCAGTAACACTGAGGTTTACACCCTCAAAGTTTATGATTCATGATTTGGTAGGTGGAAAGTCCTTAGGGATGCACGATCTGATCGTCAGGTTCCTGAGGCGGGCGAGGAGACTGAATCCGCCTCGTCCTCCCTCTATACCCTCTTGGGACCTGTCTCTGGTGCTGACCACACTGCAGAGGCCTACCTTTGAGCCCTTGCAGTCAGCTGAGTTAAAAATTATGTCTCTGAAGACAGTACTCCTGACTGCATTGGCCTCCATCAAGAGGGTAGGGGACCTGCAGGCATTTTCGGTCGACGAATCGTGCCTGGAATTTGGGGCGGGTAAATCTCATGTAATCCTGAGACCCCGGCCCGGATATGTGTCCAAGGTTCCCACCACTCCCTTCCGGGACCAGGTGGTGAGCCTGCAAGCTCAGCCCTAGCCCTAGCTTTTCTCTGTCCCGTTTGCGGAACAGCGGCAGTGACTCTCCTTGTGTGAATTTCTCCCGCCTGGAACAGACGGGGTCTGAGGGGCTCTCGCGGGGCACTGGAAGTGGTAGTAACTGTGGAGTTTTCCTAAGGGATCCCAATTTGTAGGTGATGTCCGACGTACATCGAACGTGAACGACTGAAAGGGAACGTCTTGGTTACTTATGGTAATCCTCGTTCCCTGAAGGAGGGAACGGAGACGTACATCCCGTCGCCACAGTTGCTGTACCATCACTGCAGGCCGAGTCATTAGTCATTAAACAACAGTGCGTTGCAATCGCTTCCGCATTATATCCGCGCTGCGGGGCGAAGCGCGAGATGCAAATCTCGCACACCAATAGTCATTGGCCCGTTTTCTTTATCTCAAAGCTGATTGGGGCTCCCAGAAGTGATCCCAATTCGTCGGTGACGTCTGACATACGTCCGTTCCCTCCTTAAGGGAAATACTCAATGTGGTGATCCAGTAATATTTTTTGTTTGTCATATAGAGCTGCAGGTCTGTTAAGCAGCAGAAACATTGTCAGTGTCTGCCACTGGATTGAGGACTTCCTCACTGGCAGGCCTCAGGTGGTGAGAATAGGCCAGTCCACCTCCACCTCCATCTCCCTGAGTGTGGGAGCTCCACAGGGCTGTGTCCTGAGCCCCCTGCTCTACTCTCTCTACACGCATGACTGTTTGCCCACACACAGCTCCACCTCTATCATCAAATTTGCTGATGATACTGTTGTCCTGGGCCTCATTTCCAACAACAATGAGACGGCATACTTGGACGAGGTGGAGCATCTAACATCATGGTGCCAGGACAACTGTCTCTCTCTGAATGTTGGCAAGACCAAAGAAATGATTGTGGACTTCAGGAAGAGACAGCAACGGACATACTCCCCTCATGATCAGCGGGTCACCAGTAGAGAGAGTGAGCAGCTTCAAGTACCTGGGAGTAAACATCTCCGAGGACCTGACCTGGACTGCTCACATTCAGACACAGGTGAAAAAGCCAGGCAAAGACTGTACCACCTGCGCCAGCTGAGGAAATTCAGGGTTTCACTAGCTATCCTGGAAACTTTCTATTTAGGGGCTTATAGAAAGTGTTTTAACTCAGTGCATCACAGCGTGGTATGGGAACAGCACCAGTCATGAAGCCCTGCAAAGTAGTGCGCTTATCCGAGCGTATCTCAGGGTCAGCTCTCCTCTCTGCAGGACGTCTACACCAAACGCTGCAAAGGTAGAGCTACCAAGATCATCAAGGACTCTAATCACCCTGCAAACCCTCATTTTCTGCTACCATCTGGTAAGCGCTTCCGCCTGATGGCCAAAACTGAGATCCAGGAGGAGCTGAGGCCATCAGACTCCTGAACTCAGTCACTTAACATCACGTGACTTCACGCCAGGATAAACATCGATACACTGACATTGCACTGCACTTTTGTTCTCGTTGTTACTGTGTAACAAAGGGAAATACTCATAAATATGTGGTTAACATATAAAAGTCTACAGTTTACTCACTGCACAGTGTATTTTATTCCACTTTATCCTTATTTGTTACCTTTTTTTTCTCTTGACTTGATTATAATTCTACAGTAATATTTTTTGTTTGTCATATAGAGCTGCAGGTCTGTTAAGCAGCAGAAACATTGTCAGTGTGAAGCTTTCTTACAGTGTGAAACAGGCTTTATGCTTCATGTAAATTCATGTACAATGGTGGAAACTGATCAATCATCCCTGATTTAATATGATTTAGTGACAATAGTATAATGTGACATCTCTGTTATTGGTTTGTTCTTTAGCACCAGCTGAAGGAGACGCAGAGGTCATTCCAGCAGAGGATCCAGCAGAGAGAGAAAGATCTTCAGCAGCTGAGAGAGGCTGTGGAGGCTCATAAGGTGAGTCTGGAGAAGAAGAGCAGTTTGAGAAGTCTCAGTCAGGACTCACTGAAGCCACTGTGTGATTGTGATGTGTGTCCTAACAGCGCTCGGCACAGACAGCAGTGGAGGACAGTGAGAGGATCTTCACTGAGCTCATCCGCTCCATTGAGAGAAGCCGCTCTGAGGCCACACAGCGGATCAGAGATCGGGAAAAGACTGCAGTGAGTCGAGCTGAAGGACGACTGGAGCGACTGGAGCAAGAGATCAATGATCTGAGGAGGAGAGCCGCTGAGCTGGAGCAGCTTTCAAACATACAGGATCACATCCATTTCCTGCAGGTAACAGAGATCTAGAAGAACAGGATCATAGTAGACTTGAGCAAGAGAATCACAGAGAAACATTTCATGAGAGCAGAATGAGCTGTTGACTGAAGTGTTGTGTGTTTGTGTTATGATGTCAGGCAAGGCAAGTTTATTTATATAGTACATTTCATACACTATGGTAATTCAAAGCACAGAAAAGGAATGAAAATAATCACAAAATAAAAGCAAGGAAAATTAAAACAGTTATTTAAAAAGGAATTAAAAGATTAAAAAATGATACATTGATAAATGTCTGGAAAAACAACAGTGAATCATAATTTTCACAGCTGCTTGTTGTTTCTGTAAGATTTTGATTGTACTGTGTCTGTGTTGTTCTCTCTGTAATCTATTGGACATCTCCAATACATCCGATTTTTCACCTAAAATCAGACAGGAAGAGCTCTTGGAATGGAATCGATCCAAACCGCACCCAAAAGACCCCACTCTCTGATGTCATCATCAGTCAGACTCTCAACTGATCATGTCCTTTTGAAAGAGACGCACTTACAGATGCATTTCAGCTGTGGAAATCTCTTAGTTAACTATTTTCAGAGCTCTTTCTTCTGGAAGATATATTTAGCTGCCAAAATCCACCAGCGCCATCAACAGTTCAAAACTTCCACAACATTTTCTGATTTCTTTATATCACGGTGAAATTTGATGTACCAGTTTTGAGTAATGTTCAGCAGAGTTGTTTTAGGTGACCTTCAAACCTGATCAAATGAATTTGCATTTTCATAATTGTTTAACCTTTCCCTTGAGGATCACACCCATCTAGATCGCATGATGCACTACCCAGATGAATCCCTTATATCATAAAGAGCAGACAGAGGCGTGCTTGTGGATGGCCCTCAAAGGATATCCGCTCCACCATGGCTCCATGTTCCTTCGACATCCCTCAGATGCCACTGGGCTCCCTTGTCCCTCCTGCACCACCTTGGACAGGCATTTCCCTGGTTTCACCATGGACTTCTGGATCTCCGGCTGTGCCTCTGCCCTCCATCCCTTCAGCTCCACAGGGCTCCTGCTTCCCTCCGGTTCCTCCTTTGTCCTTGCTCCCACCAGATCACCCTCTGTCTTTCAAGCCCCCGGTTCCACCTCAGTCCCGCGAGCCTGTGGGTCCACATTGGCCCTCCAGATCAGTGCTGTTACCCTGGCTCTTCACACTTTGACTCTGTCTGAGACTGCACCTCTCCCAAACAAAAAATAGTTTGGTTTCTGTTCCTGCGTTTAGTACCTGTGTCATATGCTGTAATTAAATCCTCATCTCATACCCCACCTTTAAATGTTCTTAGCATACGGTGAATTTTTGCTAAAAATGCATTGTCATTATGTCACCATGTTAACGGGGGTGTTGAGACGCCCCCTCCAGATAGAAACAGCTCTGAATGTCATCACCATTGATGTGGTTGATCTGTTACATTTATGTTATTGGCAGATGCTTTATTATCCAAATTATTTCCTAAAAATATTTCACATATAGTGTAAATAGCAAATGCTAGAATTTGTAGTTCTAATGACATAATGAATATGAGAAGAAGATCTGACAGTAGTGCAGGTTATTGGCTGAAGTGTGGAGGTGCTGAGCTTTGATTTCTGTTTCCTGTAGAGTTTCCAGTCTCTCTCAGCTCCTCCTGAATCTACAGACATCAATGATCTCTTCAGTTCTCTCTCCTCTTTTGATGGCGTGAGAGAATCTGTCCTTCAGCTGAGAGACAAACTGGAGGATTTCTGCAAAGAGGAGCTGAAGAAGATCTCTGACAGAGGTAAAGTCCTGGGTCCTCAACCTTTGTATAGATGTCATCCTAAAAGTGTGGCAGATTATGAGTACACACAAAAGTTTTCAGATTTGTAAAACCATACATACCCCTGAATCTGCACAAAATCCACTAAGGCATCTGCTTAGTCAAGTGCGCATCATTGATCATTATTCATGTGAAGATATTTTCCCAGAGCATGAGTTCTGCTATTTAGAACCCAATTCAAAGCAGAATTATCATGTGCTGCAATCCTCGCTGTAGTTAAAACATTAAAACATTGAATGCCACAAGAAAAGTGTTCAAAAACAGCACATCCACTGCAAATATTTAAATTAATTTAAAGATTCAGTGCTTAACTTAAGTGGCAAATTTAATCTAAATATGTATATCAGATGTAAAACAGAATTTCAAATCATTGTTTACTTTACTTTGCTCACTCATGCCTAATTTATTTGTTTATAAATCCTGATATGTGTGTGGAAAGTTTTGTATACACATTTATTTGCCAATTTTGTGCATATGCAAGGTTTCTACATCTGGAGATTAATCTGCTCTCATAAATGATCCTCCATCTCATATCATGTAGAAGATCATATTAGAAATGTCTTAGGAACGGATGCAGGGATCATTTTCTCTTGACAGGATAATCACACTCTTCATGTCTGTTGATTTCCACAGTCATTGTTCCCAGGACCAGGAACGACTTCCTACAATGTAAGTCACTGAGAACACAAGCAGAAAAACTCGCTGAGTGTGTTCATGTTCTTCCTGTAGAAGGAGAAAGAAAACATGACAGAAGAGCTTCAGAGTTGATCATGTGAATGATTTGCGCAGGATATCTGGTAAACTGTACTGAGACTGCTGATATATTGATCATGAAGAGTTCAGCTACACAGAAACAAATTAAAACATTGATTCAACCTGAACAATTTGAAAAATATGTTTTTTTATATGCATTTTAGAGATTAAATTAAAATCAAATATTAACATTACTGCCCAAAAAAAGCACATAATCCCCCCTTTTTCCCCCTAAAGCACATAATCCCGCGTTTTGAGGCGAGTGCTGGATATAGGTGTGCCAGCCCAGCTGCGCTTTTCTTTCTAAAAGCAGCCAGAAGCAGCAGCATGCAGGGGTTTGAGTGAGAAAATTCCACTCGGATTGTATATGGCTAGTCTCAAATCCTAAGCCTTCCCCAGCCTTACACGCGCTCTGCCTATGTTTATAAATATATTTATAGAATAGTAAAACTTGCCTATAAATAAGGATATGGCTATAATTCATTATAAGCATGGTCTCCATATAAAGTGTTACCAAACCAATCAGTTTTACAGTGTACATTAAAAGATGAGACAGATTCATGATCCCCGATACTGATGTGTTTTCTCTCCATCAGATTTCCATCAAGTGACTCTGGATCTGAACACAGTGAATAAACACCTCCGTCTGTCTAAGAATAACAGAGAGATTACTAACGATCCTTTTCTGTTTGCGGTACTTCCAGTCCAGTCGTATCCTGATCATCCAGACAGATTTGATTATTATGAGCAAGTGTTGTGTAGAGAGAGTGTGTGTGGACGCTGTTACTGGGAGATTGAGTGGAATGGTCAATATTCTAATGGTATGTCTATATCAGTGTCATACAAGAGCATCAGCAGGAAGGGAAGGGGTGATGAGTGTCGGTTTGGATGTAATGATCAGTCCTGGAGTTTGTTCTGTTCTCCCTTCAGTTGCTCATTCAGACACAATAACATAGAGACTGAACTCCCTGTTATGCCCATCATCTATCGTAGAGTAGGAGTGTATGTGGATCACAGTGCAGGAATTCTGTCCTTCTACAGAATCTATGGAAACAGAATGAGCCTCATGCACACAGTCCAGACCACATTCACTCAGCCGCTCTATCCTGGGATTGGTGTTTATTCTGGGTTTACTGTTTATCTTGGATCAAACTGTGTTGATAACACCAGCATGAATCATTAACATAAGACAATGAACACAAGGGGGCTCTCTGGTCCCTGCCTGCGCCATCATGGTCCCTTGAACTGCCTACCCCGCCATGGTCCCTTGAACTGCATACCCCACCATGGTCCCTTGAAGTGCGTACCCCGCCATGGTCCCTTGAACAGCATGAGCAGCCATGGTCCCTTAAACTGCCTGCACCGCCACGGTCCCTTGAACTGCATACCCCGCCATGGCTCCTTGAACTGCATGCGCCGCCATGGTCCCTTGAACTGCATACCCCACCATGGTCCCTTGAAATGCATACCCCGCCATGGTCCCTTGAACAGCATGCGCTGCCATGGTCCCTAGAACAGCATGTGCTGCCATGGTCCCTTAAACTGCCTGCACCGCCACGGTCCCTTGAACAGCATGCGCTGCCATGGTCCCTTGAACAGCATGCGCTGCCATGGTCCCTTAAACTGCCTGCACCGCCACGGTCCCTTGAACAGCATGCGCTGCCATGGTCCCTTGAACAGCATGCGCTGCCATGGTCCCTTAAACTGCCTGCACCGCCACGGTCCCTTGAACTGCATTCCCCGCCATGGCCCCTTGAACTGATTAGACCCTTCCTATCAGAGCAGGCCACACAACTCCTGATACAAGCTCTTGTTCTCTCCAGACTGGACTACTGTAATGCTCTTCTAGCGGGCCTTCCAGCATGCACTATCAAACCCTTGCAACTGATCCAGAATGCAGCGGCGAGAGTGGTCTTTAATGAGCAGAGAGAGCACACATCACGCCTCTCTTCATCAGTCTGCACTGGCTGCCAATAGCCGCTCAAATCAAATTCAAGGCACTGGTGCTCGCCTACAAGACAACCACTGGCTCTGCACCAACATACCTAAATTTGCTTGTTCAGACTTACACACCCTCCAGAAGCTTGCATTCTGCAAGTGAACGGCGCCTTGTGGCGTCATCACAAAGAGGCATGAAATCCCTCACAAGGACCTTTTCCTGGAACGTTCCCACCTGGTGGAATGACCTGCCTGTCTCAATTCGAGCAGCCGAGTCGGTAGCCATTTTCAAAAAATATCTTAAAACGCATCTTTTCCAGCAACACCTGACCAATAAAGAATAGCACTTATCACTCTATTAGTTTTCTGTTTGTATATATATATATATATATATATATATATATATATATATATATATATATATATATATATATATATATAAATTGTTCTGTCCTATGTGTTCTATGCTAGATTAACTGAGACTTGTTACAGCACTTGCATATTGTTGCCCTTGACTGTTTTTAGTTGCTTCTATTGCTCTCATTTGTAAGTCACTTTGGATAAAAGCATCTGCTAAATCACTAAATGTAAACTGCCTGCTCTGCCATGGTCCCTTGAACTGCCTACCCCGCCATGGCCCCTTAAACTGCCTGCGCCGACATGGTCCCTTGAACTGCATACCCCGCCATGGCCCCTTGAACTGCCTGCACCGTCATGATCGCTTGAACTGCTGCGCCGACATGGTCCCTTGAACTGCCTACCCCACCATGGCCCCTTAAACTGCCTGCGCCAACATGGTCCCTTGAACTGCATACCCCGCCATAGTCCCTTGAACCGCCTACCCAGCCATGGCCCCTTGAACTGTCTGCGCCGACATGGTTTATGAACTGCATGCACCGCCATGATCGCTTGAACTGCTGCGCCGACATGGTCCCTTGAACTGCATACCCTGCCATGGTCCCCTTGAAGTGCCTGCACCGCCATGGTCCCTTGAAATGCATGCACCACCATGGTCCCTTGAACTGCCTGCGCCGACATGGTCCCTTGAACTACCTGCGCCTCCATGGCTTCCTCAACTGCAGTCGCCGTCCGGGCTTACTGTACCGCTCGTGAGGTGTCTAAGCCTGCCAGGTCTACCTGTGCTCCATGGCCCAGGTCCGCCACTGCCTTGCCATGATCCATGTCCTGTCCCCCTGCACGGGCCAGGCCCGCCATCCCTCCCCCAAGACTGCCCTCCTGGACTCTTGTATGTAGTGTTTTGGTTTTGTTGGGTGTCAGGAGCCACCCATGGTGGGGGGTTGGGGGATCTGTAATGTCTAGTGTGTTGGTTTTGTTTCATATTCATTTTTCATGTCTTATTTTTTAATTGTTATAGTCATGTTTCCTGTTTGCCTTGTAAATAATGTGAAAAACAAACCTTGTGCATCATAGAGAATAATATTCTGAGTAATTTACAGTATGTTTGATACGTTTAGGCCAAACGGTGTTGACATTTAATGGATTTACGATATTGCATATATTAAAATTTCCAAAATTATTATAAAATATAAATGGCATGTTTTTCTGAACTTTTCAGCATTAGTTTGATAACATAATGTCTCATAGTTAAATTGTTTAAATGATTTATACGGGAAATTATTATATATTTTATTTGCAATAATTAAGCCTTGTGCAACTCAAAGGACATTTGTTTATGCATATCTGAGTTATATTGGGCTGAAAACATATATATCACATTACATATATTCTATCTTTTGTTTTTTGTCAGTGTCACCACAGCAAATCTCTGTACATTTATACTAACCATGTGCTTGGGGGCTTCCCAGCTAACACAAATACGTGACTGTTACGTAACTGCAACTAAAGTGGCTGTCTTTCGTCGTAACTGTTACATTGTGGCAATTGAAAAAGTGAAATTCCCAGATACATTGCCACAATGTAACTTTGTAACATTGCCAGTTAGTAACTGCAACATTGTGGCAACGTCATGGATCAATAGTTGTGTGTTATTAATCAGTAGGTAATTTTTATAATTATTTATTTTTCAATTGGCGGACATGCTGTAGTTTATCCTGTAGGTAATGTTACTGTAAGGTCCATCCGTTAGCCCAAGGACGGAATCTAACGGCCTGGTCGAAGGACTTCTGCGTGTTCGCCTTCTCAGCACTTCTGTTGGATTCACTTAATTTATGACCATCGAATTTTAAATCTGACTCCATGAATAATTTGATCTTACTCCAATTCTTTGTAACTTTGTTACATTTGTTACATTTGTAACTTAACAGCTGATCATAAGTTTAGTTGTGATTTAATTTAGATCTTTGATTTCTCTTAGTATCTCTTAATTTCAAATACTCGTTCCTCCATGGGACCCGGAGTCGCTCAGAGGATAATGCTCGCGATTATAATTACATTACCTCACGGACGCAAATTAGTCAGTTCTGATATTACAGAGGATTGCAGAGTGAACTATTTTACCTTTAAGTGAGTCGCAAATGCTTACTCATAACAGAAAGTGTAATTTTAGCAATAGTCACGAGAGCTGTAACTTGATAATAACAGTGACACCCAGAAATCAGATTGCCCCTCATGCTTAGCGCCATGCTCCGGTCATGGGGTCCTCGGTATGAATCTGCCCTGACAGAAAGATTTACGGAAACTCCTACAAACTCCTCATGCGACACTACTTGAGTAATGACTTCAGAAAGATACAGAATAAATCAAGATTAACATTTATTTTGGCCAGACAGAACTTAAAGAACATAATTAAACATGAATCCATGGTACACAACTTTCAGCATAAAATACAATTAAGTAATATGAAAATAGTTTCAAAGAGTCATATCTGGCACAATACATACAGCGTGTGTGAGTGTCTCTTATGACACTGACACAACACTGCATGGGGGTTCTGTCTACAGAATGTTCCCAAATGGCAGCCCTGCTACCCTTCCTTAAATACCCAGACCAGAACAAAGGGTTGTAACTATTTGCAACACAAACACCTAGTTTGGGGAGAGGATCAGATATCTTTGGAGAGACCACTCAAAAAGAGAACACAAGTCTCATATGTTTCAATCTTTCTAACCCTATCAGTGACTTCAGTGATGTTGAGACCATTTTACCAATCGCACTATGACCTTTAAAAAGACACCAGACATGAAAGGGATAAAACAATAGATTCACAAGATAAATCATATGTAGTATATCTGCATTCTGGGACTTGAATCAGGGGGAAGGGGGAAAGGGAGGTAGAGAGGGGGAGAGGGTTTTGGTCAGGGCGGTGTCCTACAGTTTCTCTGTGAGATCTTCTCTTCAGATTGAGTTTTATTGTTTTAATGCAGGGTGTTGGATCTCAGCTTTTGTCTTAGCAGTAAAACCGGTCCTTACATTACTTAACTAATCTGACGCTGTTGTTGAACTTTTTTTTAGATAACTGGTGATAAAACAGAGAGAAATGTCGGCTGTCCTATCCAGCTGTTTGTGTTTACGGTTGCCATGGCAACTCTCATCTACTACTGTTAGATGAGATGTAGAGAGGCCATGTCTGTCATTATTCCAATGTTTTCTATGAAATATTATGCAATAAATAACTATTGTTGATAATAATATTGCCCACAGCGCTCGCTCACTCTTCTGTTGTGTTCGCTGTGTGTCACGTGACACGTCACTGTATATAAGGATTGTCCGTATTCTTAATTGTTGAAAAGAAACATTTATCTTAGGGTGAATTTCAATCTTTTGTCTGATGTTTAATTACACATTTAAAATGGCAAATTCGGATAATCAGAACATAAACAACCTGCAAATCAGAGGTGGGGAACTCGAGTCACATGACTTGACTCGAGTCAGACTTAAGTGCTCTTTTAGGACTTGAGACTTGCTTGACAAATATCAATAAAAGACTTGACTTGACATTCATGACTTGAGACTTGACTCGGACTTGAGTTAAATGACTCGAAATACCTTGTTTTTGTTTAATAGATATCAGTTTCTGAACGCACCGCAACTTAACCACGTGACACGGCAGGCGAGCAGAGAGAGCTAGCGTAAGAGACAGACGTGAATGAACCGGAATGAACATGGAAGGCGCTAGGCCAAGTTCCCATGCTAATCAGTCCCTCACGGATCATGGCACGCCCATGCTCGCACCCGCGTTCAGTGTTGCCAGATTGGGCGGGTTCCGGGCCGCGCTGTATCCCTCATTTTCATACGAAGAGGTCAAGCACTGTAAGTTGAAATGTGGTATCCGACTTGGTATGCACAATGGTGGATAACTGTATATTATATTTTTCTTGTTGAATAATTAACCAGTTTTGCTGAAGATGCCTACTGTGAGTGTGTGAGTGAGTGTGTGTGAGTGTGTGTGTGAGCATGTGTAGCGTTTGTGTGTGTGTGTGTGTGTGTGTGTGTGAGCGTGCGTAGCGTTGTGTGTGTGTGTGTGTGTGTGAGTGTGTGAGTGAGTGTGTGTGAGTGTGTGTGTGAGCATGCGTAGCGTTGTGTGTGTGTGTGTGTGTGAGTGAGCGTGCGTAGTGTTGTGTGTGAGAGCGTGTGTGTGAGCGTGCGTAGCGTTGTGAGTGTGTGTGTGTGTGTGTGTGTGTGAGTGTGCGTAGCGTTGTGTGTGTGTGTGTGTGTGAGCGTGCGTAGCGTTGTGAGTGTGTGTGTGTGTGAGTGTGCGTAGCGTTGTGTGTGTGTGTGTGTGTGTGTGTGTGTGTGTGTGTGTGAGCGTGCGTAGCGTTGTGTGTGTGTGTGTGAGAGCGTGTGTGTGAGCGTGCGTAGCGTTGTGAGTGTGTGTGTGTGTGAGTGTGCGTAGAGTTGTGTGTGTGTGTGTGTGTGTGTGTGTGTGTGTGTGTGTGTGTGTGTGCGTGCGTAGCGTTGTGTGTGTGTGTGAGAGCGTGTGTGTGAGCGTGCGTGTGTAGCGTTGTGAGTGTGTGTGTGAGTGTGCGTAGCGTGTGTGTGTGTGTGTGTGTTACATTTACATTTCACTTCCGGTTGCTTTACATTTCACTGCCGGTTGTATATTCTGTATATAACTGTGTATGTGACAAATAAAACTCTTGAATCTTGTGTGTGTGAGTGTGTGTAGCGTTGTGTGTGTGTGAGCGTTGTGTGTGTGTGAGTGTGTGTGTGTGTGTGTGTGTGTGTGTGTGTTATACAGAATATCTGTGGGAGTGTTACTAGTGTCTCAGTTCACAGATTGTTTGTTTCTATATAAAAATGTCGACACAATGTCCCTAAAATCAATCGACTATTATTGAAGAAATACAAAAAGCCTTTATTTCATCATGGCTTTAATATTTTAAAAACAGGTGACAAGTACTGCACACCTACGTGTGCTAACTAATGAGCCTTCGTCAGGGTGTGAGCAACAAACACAATCTGAGTTCTCTGAAGTTTATTAGTCATATAACAATCACATGGTCACGCTTACAGGACTAGCAGGAGAGAGACGATTCAAAGAATACAAAGAGAACGTATCTCACCCAATATATTGGCCTCATTTCAGTTACATTTACATTTTAGGCTATGTAGTTTTCATTTTTAGAATTGTATTGTATTAACAACTCGGCTGTATGTGGACACCTTTCGAGTGGAAATGAATTTTTGTTGCAAATAAAACTCCAATAGACCATAACTACTGTAGGTTTAGCTTATTTTAATATATAAATTCAGTTCAATCATCAAACATATAAGAACATATAAGAATCACACAAGTTTTTAGCAAAACATTTCCATATGGGGGACAAGCTTTGGCATTGTTGTGTAAACTTAAACACAGTGAAGTAACGCAGCTTATGCTCCATGCATGTGTGGAACGTTACTTTACTGTACTGATATTACGGTAGACATAGTAATATCTGAACATTACTATAGTCTCTAATAAAGACGAGCAACACCAGTGAGGGACGAGAGGACCAGGCCTGTTTGTTTATTTTGGACTAAAGTCTTTTAAATGTTCACCGGTTCCCGCCTCCTTCCTTTCCTGAACATATGAATTTCATTACATTGGTGCCGAAACCCGGGAGGAAGGAGGGACATGCTGTCGCTGAGGGGGATCGTGGTGCTGAGGAGTTCGGGCATGTTGACCGCGAGTGGCTGCCCGAGGCGATGGTGCTGGAGCGAGTGAAGACCGGTGGGATGGAGAGCTCGCTGCCGTACCCCTGGGTCGAGGTGGGGTGGCTGCCGTCCAAGAGGGAGCGGAGGAATCGCTGACACTTGCGGTGAGCCAGAGTCTGCTGCCATCCGCTGTTTAGGCTGGAAGAGCCACCGCCAGCCACCAGGGTGCGGAGGAGGATTGAGCCGTCCACCGTGCGTCCAGTACCATCGCATAGCACCGCAGGGAAGAGCCTCTCGGTTGGCTGAGGACCGAGCGGCATTGTGTCCGGGAATTGGACTAGAATTTCTTTTTTCTCCCTCTCTTCACTCTCGTCCTGTCTCGGGCATACCCCCCGGCCTGCGAGGGGCGATGGAAGTATGTGGCGAGGCAGACGAGCGAGAGACCTGGGAGGAGCAAGTGAGACCGGTGCGTGATTGAGAAAGAGCGTCACCTGCGAGTCACATCGGTCTCGAGTCCTCTCATGAGGGAGCTCGGAGGCATATAAGGACAAGCGACACCCGTGAAGGACGAGAGAGGACCAGGCCTGGACTTTATGTTGTATTTTGTATGTAGTTATTTGCCTTACAAAATATGTATTATTTTATTAATAATACATTATTTTATTTTGTTTGTTTATTTTGGATTAAAGTATGTTAAATGTTCACCAGTTCCCGCCCCCTTCCTTCCCTGAACATATGAATTTCATTACAAAGAGATAGTCACTCCCAAAGTGTTTAAAGTCAGGTACATTTTCATGGTATGAAGAATTCAGTCGCAAGAGAAAAGTTGGTATCAAAGCAGGTCATCTCATAGAGGCTGTCATGAGGATATCATGTGATCAGAGTGTGTAATATCAAAACCTTTGCATAAAAGACAGCTGAATGCTGCTCATAGCTGCTGTGCTTGAGGCTGCCACCACCAGTGTGGTTTTCCTGTTACTGTAACCAATGTCAGAGAGCGCTTTCTTTACTCAAGTGACTTTTGTAGGCCTTGAGCAGCCAGCACAACATTTTTCAAACACATCCTGCAAAATATCTGATTGTTTATTTTTTTTCATCATAAAAAATGTTGTGGTCCACTCTTGAGTAAAATCAGGCTTTGCAAGATAAGTATAAACCTGTGGTGCGTTTCCGGCATTATTAGCACAGTTCAACGAGCCGGTGTTTGCTGAAACCAATATCGCAAAGTTGTGTGGTTGAAATTACAGCTCCACCTGCGACATGTGGACTAAATGAGTACTTATCTTGAGCAAAATAACACATTCATCTACAATCTATATATTTTATTTTGAATATATATATATATATATATATATATATATATATATATATATATATATATATATATATGTCACTCCTTTTAGTTTGTCAAGAGATTTAAAGCACAGCTTTTGAAGAGTTCGTATGTGACACCCTGTATGTATAGTCACAGGAATAAGTCTTTTTCCTCCCCATGCATTTTATTAATTTATTGTGTTTATGATATTGTCTCAATTGTTATATGAATGCTGGACTTATGACATGAAATGCACTGAATGAACAGTAGGGGGAGACTGTGAGGGTATGGTTAGTGTTGTGACTCCAGGTCTAGGGTTCAGGGATGAAACATAAATGACAATAATCTGGTTACTTTTAATAATTTTCATTTTGAGGTTAAGATAAAACAATCAATTCAAACAATGAATAAGAACGCAGAAGTAGCTTAAGGCCTAGGCCAGGACAAAATAATAAACTTATCCCAGAAACTAAATATCCTATGAGGGACAAAATCAAGCAAAAGAAAAAACTTCCCTACCTTCTTAACTAACCAAAAACAGGAGAAAAGTGGCACCGGCCCCTACGGCGTTCATGACAAAGGTGTAGCCAGTTGCTTCAGACTTTTTATTTTATATCATCTTACTTTTATATTATTTTATTTTACCTTATTTGCATTGAAGGAAATATTTTTGTAAATGTGTTAACTTCATCAAAACTTAATGTTACCCTTTTATTGTTATTCATGTTTAATGTTCAACGGTTCCAGTCGGGAGTTCCTACCAATTGTTGTAGGTGGGGCCTTAATTAGTGGCGCACCTTTGGAAGTATTATCGCTTCCCCTTTAAGCATTCGCACTTAGTCTGACTGTGAATGCGCACGGGAAGCATGGAGTGAGAGAGTAGGCCTTCCGGCATGTTTGCTGATTTTTGCCTCATTTTATTCTTTAAAGGGGGAATACATTCCATAATTCATCTCAGTTAGGGAAATGGGACAGGAGGAGAGACAGCGGAAACAATGGAGAGAGAGAAGCACACACACACACACACATGCACCATATAATACAGCCTCAGACGCAATAGGTTACAAATAGGTAAACCATGGGAAAACAAACTTATATTTATTGCATTAATATAACATCAGTTAAACTAAAGCTGGCACAGAGGCATGTATAATCACAAACTAAAGTCACTCTTATCTATTTCTAAAGTAAACCACATGTAGGATAAATGTATGTGATGACTGTTTGTGCTCCAGCTCTCTGACACACGTGTAATACGGCAGTGTCTGAATTCCTCGCTTCATTTCCTTCAGTCCTTACAGTGCACTCGACTGCCATGCACTATATAGGGATCAGAGAATCAGTGAACGAGTGAGAGAGTTCAGACACAGAGTCAGAGACAACGAGAGTGGATTCCTGTGCTGGAGTCCAGGAATCCCCATCACTATCTGACCAGCACAAATACAACATGTGTGTTTATTCCAGACTGATCCACAACATCCCATAACACCCTGAAACTATCCCTTATTCATGAAGACAAACATGCCACATTCTGTGAAACCCCACAATCAGAAGATTAAACTTCAGTTACAAGGAAATAATAAGTAGCATAAAATATAAAAACATAAAATGACATGAATAATAATAAACTGAATAAAGGATTAAATGTTAAAGTGTGTAAATCAAATGACAACTACATACATGAATAATGATTATAAATGATTATATTTAGCGGGATATATTATATAAGCTATTATTATATTAATAAAAAATATGATTATATTATCAGCTCATCATTTACTCAACCAAAATGACTCTAGTGTCCATGTTTGTAACTTCTCACCATCACCTATCCTTCATTTAGTCCTTGGTTAGCTGGTGTATTTAAACCCTCAGTCATTTACTTACATTTACTTGAATATTTTTGGGAAAATTTGAACTTTTAAGAGTTTAATGTGGGTACTTTAAATTTCTAATGAAAAAATGTACTTTTACTTCGTCACACTGGGCATTGTTCCTCTTGTTTTAATGCAATACATGTTAAGAAATGTGTAGTTTATTCCAAGAGCACTGTCTCTTTTTTCTAGAGCATGAGCGATGCCCTATTCACATTCTTTTCGATTCTGTTCAAAGACTTGATTAAACAGTTGATAAAACTGTCTAAATTGGTTCGCGAATCAGTTTGAATGATTTGTTCAGTTTCCTGCACACACTGAAAGTGTGAACCGCATCTGAAGCGGAGTCTTAACAGGAAATTTAATAACAATAATCATTTATTACATTTATATAGCGCTTTTCTAGGCACTCAAAGCGCTTTACATATGGAAGGGGGGAATCTCCTCAACCACCACCAACGTGCAGCATCCACCTGGATGATGTGACGGCAGCCATATTGTGCCTCATCCAGCTTATGGTGGAGAAGAAACAGAGTGATGAAGCCAATCAGTATATGGGGATTATTAGGAGGCCATGATAGATAGTCAATGGGCAAATTTGGCCAGGATGCCGGGGTTACACCCCTACTCTTTTTCCGAAGGACATCCTGGGATTTTTAATGACCACAGAGAGTCAGGACCTCGGTTTAACGTCTCATCCGAAGTACAGTGCTTGTTACAGTAGTGTCCCCATCACTATACTGGGGCGTTAGGACCCACACTGACCACAGGGTAAGCGCCCCCTGCTGGCCTCACTAACACCTCTTCCAGCAGTTACGTGGTTTTCCCAGTTGCTTAGCTTCAGTGGGAAACCAGTCTTGGGTTACAGGGTGATATGGCTGCTGAAGTTTAAGAACAAGAGCGTTGGTTGAAGTGGCCGTGGACCTACAGTCAATTAAAAGCACAAATGTCCGTGAACATTTCCAATTCATTCAGGTAATAGATTTTACAACCCAACATATTATTATGCCACGATACCACTACTACAAAGTTTGACATTACCAGTTTCGTGGACGTATTGCCACATGTCTGTCTGTTTGTTTGGTCTTTCAGATGTGTTTTGATCCTTTGTCACAGTTTCCCGCCACTTGTCTGTTTCCTTAGTAACCCTCATTAGTATAGTTTGGTTCTGTGTTTAGTTAATTATCTTGTTTCTGTCTGCTATTTAAGTTCCCCTTGTTCAATCAGTATTTGTCCGGTAGCTGTTGTAAGTGTTATAAGTTTGTGTTTCCGTTGCCTGTCTGCATGTTCCTGTGAAGTTAAGATTAAAGTTTATGTTTGATTGTGATCTTCTGAGTCTTTAGCCTGTTCCTGGGTCACCAACCGTGACATGTACATCTTAATTTACACATTAAATAAGCTACCGTTGTTCACAGGTATGAAATGAACACCCTCCAACCCACTGTAATTTGTAGTGGCGTCGACCTGTTCATCTTGAAAGCAAACGGCTTTGCTTACACACAGTTAACCAGTTTACACATGTCTCCAGAAATAAACGTGTTAATATTTGGAGAACAGATGGAAGAATATCCATCAATGTGCATTTGATCATTGTTTGTGTTGTTCAGCAGCGGTTATGAGCATGAGCACGTGAAGAGTTTTCTCTCTTTCTTTCAAATGTAGCTGTATACGTTATTATTATTATACAAAGCAAAGGACGTTACAGATATTTGGGTTACAGATGCCAGAATGCTTGTCTCTTCTGTATTTGTTGCAAATATATCTAATTATGATAATAATTATTATTTAAATTAAATATCTATCTAAATAAAAACATGCTATTGTATTGCTGTTTTATATACTGTATATAACCTACATATATTTAGTTAACATGAACTAATAATTAACTGCACTTCTACAGCATTTATTGATCATTGTTAATGTTAATTTCAACATTTTCTAATACATTATTAATGTATTAATGATTCATCAACACAGTTTCACTGATGATCCATGGCCAACAGTAAACCCAGGATAGAGCGGCTGAGTGAATGTGGTCTGGACTGTGTGGATGAGGCTCATTGTGTCAGAGATGCTGTAGAAGGACAGAGTTCCTGCGCTGTGATCCACATACACTCCTATTCTACGGCAGCTGTTGGGCTTTACTGGGAGAACAGTCTCTATGTCATTGTGTAGGAGCGCGTAACTGGAGGAAGAGCAGAAAAACCCCCAGGACTGATTATTAGATCCAAAACGACACTCTTTACCCCGTCCCTTCCGGATGATGCTCTTATAGGACACTGATATTAACACAGCCTCTCCACTCCACTCAGTCTCCCAGTAACAGCGCTCACACACACTCTCGGTACACAACACCTGAATTCGCTGATCAAATCTGTCTGGATGATCAGGATACAACTGATCTGTGTCAGTGTAAGTCATCACTCTGGTCCTCTCAGACAGACGGAGGTGTCCATTCACTGTGTTCAGATCCAGATTGAACTGATGGGAATCTGATGAGGAGAAAACACACCAGAATCAGGAATTATGAATCTGAAAATGATTTTTACTGCTTGTTAAATTTAATTAATTTAAATGAGTTGGCAATTATTGAATATTTTGTATTCATTTTATTCTGTACAGCCTCATTCCAAAATGGATTCAATTTTTTTTTTCTCAATTCTACAAACAATACCCAGTAATGACAACATGAAAGAAGTTTTTTTTTTTTTTAATCACATGTACATAAGTATTCACAGCATTTGCTCAATACTTTGTTGAAGCACCTTTGGCACCAATTAATTCTTTTTGAGTATGATGCTACAAGCTTGGCACACCTTTGGTCAATTTCTCCCATTCTTCTTTGCAGGACCTCTCAAGCTCCATCAGGTTGGAAGGGGAGCATCGGTGCGCAGCCATTTTCAGATCTCTGCAGAGATGTTCAATCGGGTTCAAGTCTGGGCTCTGGCTGGGCCACTTAAGGACATTCACAGAGTTGTCCCGTAGCCACTCCTTTGTTATCTTGGCTGTGTGCTTAGGGTCATTGTCCTGTTGGAAGATGAGCCTTCGCTCCAGTCTGAGGTCCAGAGTCCAGGATGTCATTGTACATTGCTGCATTCATCTTTCCCTCGATCCTGACTAGTCTCCCAGTTCCTGCCGCTGAAAAACATCCCCA
Source organism: Paracanthobrama guichenoti (assembly GCA_018749465.1). NCBI lineage: Eukaryota > Metazoa > Chordata > Actinopteri > Cypriniformes > Gobionidae > Paracanthobrama > Paracanthobrama guichenoti. Next base: position 22,385,132 of record CM031946.1, on the reverse strand, counting down.
CAGCATGATGCTGCCACCACCATGCTTCACTGTAGGGATGGGATTGGCCAGGTGATGAGCGGTGCCTGGTTTCCTCCAGACATGACGCTTGCCATTCAGGCCAAAGAGTTCAGTCTTCGTTTCATCAGACCAGAGAATTTCGTTTTTCATGGTCTGAGAGTCCTTCAGGCGGCGGCCTTTTACTGAGGAGTGGCTTCCGTCTGGCCACTCTACCATACATGCCTGATTGGTGGAGAGCTGCAGAGATGGTTGTTCTTCTGGAAGGTTCTTCTTTCTCCACAGAGAAAAACTGGAGCTCTGTCAGAGTAATCATCAGGTTCTTGGTCACCTCCCTGACTAAGGCCCTTCTCCCCCTTCTCCCTCTCAGTTTGGCTGGGCGGCCAGCTCTAGGAAGTGTCCTGGTGTTTCCAAACTTCCATTTACGGATGATGGAGGCCACTGTGCTCATTGGGACCTTCAATTATGCAGGAATTTTTCTGTACCCTGTACCCAGATCTGTGCCTCAATACAATCCTGTCTCAGAGGTCTACAGACAATAAGGACTTCATGGCTTGGTTTGTGCTCTGACATGCACTGTTAACTGTGGGACCTTATATAGACAGGTGTGTGCCTTTCCAAATCATGTCCAATCAGCTGAATTTACCACAGGTGGACTCCAGTCAAGGATGATCAGTGGAAACAGGAGCACCTGAGTTCAATGTTGAGTGTCATGGCAAAGGCTGTGAATACTTATGGACGTGATTTTTTTTATTTTTTTTAATTTTTTTATAAATTTGCAAAGATTTCAAACAATCTTCTTTCATGTTTTCCTTATGAGGTATTGTTTGTAGAATTGAGGGAAAAATAATGAATTAAATCCATTTTGGAATAAGGCTGTAACATTCAGAGCTGTGAATACTTTCTGTATGCACTATATGTGTTTTTGAGGGAAAGACCTGTTAGTGTTTAATGTTCAGTTATGTTTGACATGTAAAAGAGAAAAGAGAAAAAGAGTTTTTGTAATATTAGTTTTTCCTGCAGAAGAGTGTTTGTGTTCAGGCCGTGTGAGAAGAGATGACAAACATCATGTGTGGCACTTTACTTCAAGTTAGTAAAAAAAACTTTAAGTTGGCTTGAAAAAGCCTAGCTAGAAAGTTTGAAGTTGTTTTAAAAGCTTGAAGTTTGAAGGTTTTCAGTTTGAAATGGTTTAAGTTTTAGTTTATTAGTTTTTAAAAACCAGCCAACTGTGTAGCTAGCTTACTAGCTAACATGTTAGTATGTTGCTAGCATTTAACATATTGTAAGCATGAATTAGTGTGTTGCTTGCATGATTTAGCATTTTGTTAGTGCTTTAACATGAATGAACACGTTGCCAGCATGATGTAACGTCACTTGCATGTTTTAGCATGTTATCACAAATTAAGATATTGTTAACATTTACCAGCATAAAATAGCATTTTGCTTGCACAAATTAGCATTTTGCTAGCATGTTTTTAACATGAATCCATGTGTTTTAGCATTAATTACCATGTTGTTATTTTGTTAACATAAATTAAAAATGTTAAAATGTTGCTGGCATTTTTAACATGTATTAGCATGTTGTTAGCATTAACTAGCATGGTGTTGACATTTTAACATGGCTTGGTATGTTGCTATCATGTTGTTAACTTGAATTAACATGTTTTAACATTAGCATGGTTTGCTAACATGTTGCTAGCATTAATTATCATGTTGCATGCATGTTTTCACATCTTGTTAGCATGATTTATCATTTTGTTAGCATGAATTAACATGACTTAACATGTTGCTAGCATGATTTAGCAACATTTTATTGATTTAGCATTTTGCTAACATGATTTAACATGACTTAACATGTTGCTAGCATGATTTAGCATGTTGCGAGCATTAATTAGAATGTTTGCTAACATGTTAACATGGATTAGCATTTTGTTAGCGTTGAACACTTTTCTAGCATGTTTTACCACCTTGTTATTATGATTTAACATGTTGCTACCATGAATTAGCATGTTGCACGCATGTTTTAACATCTTGTTATCATGATTTAGCATTTTGCTAGCATGAATTAGCATGTCATTTCATTTATCATGAAATAGTATTAGATGTCTTCTTTCTCCTTCTACAGGAAGAACATGAACACACTCTGCTTGTTTTCTTGGTGACTTACATTGCAGGAAGTCGTTCCTGGTCCTGGGAACAATGTTGGTGAAAGTGACTGTGGAAATCAACAGACATGAAGAGTGTAATTATCATGTCAAGAGAAAATTATTCCTGCATCCTAAGACATTTGTAAACCTCACTCCTCTGATCTCAAGAGATGTTCTAGCGACTAACACTAGAGGTAGCCTTTAGCCTCCTTGTTAGAGCATCCGACTCTCATGCCGGGTTCAAGTCCCGCTTGCATAAATATCTTGGGAATGCCAATGAGAATGCAATTCTTCTCTGAAAGGTATTTTGTATTTTTATTCTAAAATAAGACAAGGATTTTTAGCAATGTTATGTGAAGGCACAAACAGCATTTACAGTCCATCTCTCATATTTTCATACTAGTGTCTTACCGTTAAATACAGAAGTATCACATGTATGGGAATATGCATATGGAAATCATATGCAGATGAGGTTATGCATAGTAAAACTAAGCATTGTAAGATCCATATATGGTTATTTCGGGGAGCATACAGGGTGGAGATGCACGGACACAATTTTCCACTGACTGGGATTTCTAAAGGGAATTTTGCACAGATTGGGGCGCATGTATTGTTTTACAAATCTAAAAAATTCTGTGTGTACTCATAAACTGCCCACTTTCACCTGCCAAACTTTCACCAGCACATCTCCTGTCCTACACGAGGAGCAAACACGCTGAATCATTGCTACTCTCCGTTTAAGAACGCCTATAAAGTGCGGTCACTTCCAGCGTTTGGCAAATCGGATCATGCCGCCATTTTCCTCACACCCGAATACAAACAAAAGCTCGTCCAGGAACCCCCGGTGAGGCGGGAAGTTAAGCGCTGGTCGCCCCACTCAGATACCGCGCTACAGGCAGCTCTGGACGATGTGGATTGGGACATGTTCCGGGCGAGTTCAGTTGACGTCAGCGAGTTCACAGAAGTGGCGCTTTGCTTCATCAACACGCTTACAGAGCAAGCCACACAAACAATAACAATAACGTCCTTCTCAAATCAGAAACCGTGGGTGGACAATTCAATCCGGCGCTGCAGTGAACACACGCACTGCCGCTTACAACGCCGGTCTCCTATCGGGGAATATGACTGAATACAGATCGTCCTGCTATGCTCTGCGACGCGCAGTTAAAGCCGCAAAGCTCCATTACAAAGACCGAGTGGAGTCTCATTTCCAACTCAATGACTCGTGGCGCATGTGGCAAGGTCTGAGGTCCATCTGCTCGTTTGGATCTAAATCCTCTGCAGAGGTGAGCGCTGATCCGTCGCTTGTGAATGAGTTAAACTCTTTCTACGCGCGCTTTGACTGTAACCACGGCAACGCGACTCCGCCAAGTGCCGTGTCAGAGGGAATTACTCAGAGCAGCAACAATCACGTGATCTCTCTCTGTCTCATACAGTGCAGACGTGTTTTTCTCTCTGCTCCCGCTGTGCTCTGGCGCTTTAGTATTTTGTCTATTCTCTTTCTCTCTGACCCGCTGCTTGCTGGACTCCTGAAAATACTGAAATGGAATTGATTAACTGGTCAATCAGCGCGATCGATAGGATTTTCTCACAAAGGAAGGGTGCCCTGGGAGAACCCAGCTGCCCGGACGGGACCTTTGCTGCAGGGTACGTGATGGACAGATGGAACAACTGGCAAGTCCTGTGCCTGGAGGCTCTGTCCGTGGAGGATGCGGAAGATTTATACATGATTGGATTATTGATGGCGGGGTTCCTATTCTTTGGCTTTGGGATTGCCCTGACCTATCGGAAGATTGGTAAGACAGCTGCAAGCAAATTCACCCAGCCGCTGTCTGTGGAAATTAAGGAATGCTTCGGGGCTGTGTGTGACCGTCTGAAGGAATTAGATCAGAGAGTGATACAGATTGAGGAACTGAACCGTAACAACGCACTCCGGACTGCGGATACGCAGGGTAGAGTGGGCTCCATCGGGGGTCAGATCGGTGAACTTTTACGGACTGTAACCGGTCTGGCCATGAGGCTGGACGTAATGTCTAGGGAAACTGCACGGACGGACGCGAGTGCTGAGGACCAGAACTGATTGATTGATTATGATCCGGACAAATTACCGAAGATCATCAAATGGATAAAAAAAAAATAATTGTATTTGCCCGAACCTCACTTGTCCCTATCTCTCGGTTGGGAGGTCAGCCTGACAGCTTGGTCTGCTATCTTCCCCTGTGCACTGCCTTATCTCCCTTCAAGGACAAACCATAGAACTGAACTCGAAAACATCTGAAGTTATGGCTAACATTCTCACACAACACAATCTCAGACTCACTCGCACCATACACACCCGATCCTATCCCAGCCCCCATCCATCCGTCTGCCTGTCCTGTCCTTATCTATCTCCTCTCCCACTCCATACAAAAAATCCCATCACGTGACCACGTGCACTGTGTTATGTTATGCTTTGTTGCTAAACTGCATTCTTGTATTTCTGGAGAGCGTGTGGCGGCGCCTGAATAATCGGCTGCGGCCCGGAGGCTTGCTCCAAACTTCATTTCGTTATACTGTACTTGTACATGTGTAATGACAAATAAATTTGAAACTCGAAACTGTCTCGGAGGATGAAGTTCAGAGGGCACTCAAGCGTGTGGACGTCAGGAAAGCTGCCGGGCCGGATGGTATTTCAGGTCGTGTTCTGCGGTCCTGTGCTGATCAGCTCGCCGGGTTGTTTACATCTATCTTTAATGACTCACTCGCTACATCTGTGGTCCCCACCTCCTTCAAAAAATCCACCATCATCCCTGTCCCTAAGAACAGTAAACCCTCTTGCCTAAATGACTATCGTCCAGTGGCTCTCACGTCTATAGTCATCAAGGTCTTTGAGAGACTCATTAAAAACACCATTTGCTCCTTCATTCCTGACACTTTGGACCCTCTTCAGTTTGCCTATCGTCCCAATAGATTGACTGAAGATGCCATCTCTCATGTCCTCCACTCCCTCACTCACATCGACAGCAAAAGTGGGAACTACGTAAGGCTGCTATTTACTGACTATAGCTCAGCCTTTAACACCATAGTTCCCATCAAGCTAACCTCCAAACTCCTGGATCTCGGCCTGAATCCTTCTCTCTGCCACTGGATTGAGGACTTCCTCACTGGCAGGCCTCAGGTGGTGAGAATAGGCCAATCTATCTCCACCTCCATCTCCCTGAGTGTGGGAGCTCCACAGGGCTGTGTCCTGAGTCCCCTGCTCTACTCGCTCTACATACATGACTGCTTGTCCACACACAGCTCCACCTCTATCATCAAATTTGCTGATGATACTGTTGTCCTGGGCCTCATTTCCAACAACAATGAGATGGCATACTTGGACGAGGTGGAGCATCTAACATCATAGTGCCAGGACAACTGTCTCTCTCTGAATGTTGGCAAGACCAAAGAAATGATTGTGGACTTCAGGAAGAGACAGCAACGGACATACTCCCCCCTCATGATCAGCGGGTCACCAGTAGAGAGAGTGAGCAGCTTCAAGTACCTGGGTGTAAACATCTCCGAGGACCTGACCTGGACTGCTCATATTCAGACACAGGTGAAAAAAGCCAGGCAAAGACTGTACCACCTGCGCCAGCTGAGGAAATTCAGGGTTTCACCAGCTATCCTGAAAACTTTCTATTTAGGGGCGATAGAAAGTGTATTAACTCAGTGCATCACAGCGTGGTATGGGAACAACACCAGTCATGACTGCAAAGCCCTGCAAAGAGTCGTGCGCTTATCCGAGCGTATCTCAGGGTCAGCTCTCCTGTCTCTGCAGGACGTCTACACCAAACGCTGCAAAGGTAGAGCTACTAAGATCATCAAGGACTCTAATCAGTATATATATATCAATATAGTATATAGTATATCAATATATATTAGTACTTTTTTATTAATAATTTTTTATAATCTTTTTTATTTATAATTTCCTCCTTGTGTTTTAACTGTGAATTTGCACTGTCCATGGAGCGGACCTGTTTACATTTCACTGCCGGTTGTATATTCTGTATATAACTGCGTATGTGACAAATAAAACTCTTGAATCTTGAATCTTGAATCTGTGCATACTCACACTTTTAGGATGAAATCTTCGCAAAGTTTTATACATGAAGCCCCAGGACTTTACCTCTGTCAGAGATCTTCTTGAGCCCTTCTTTGCAGAAATCCTCCAATTTGTCTCTCAGCTGACGGACAGATTCTCTCACGCCATCAAAAGAGGAGAGAGAACTGAAGAGATCATTGACGTCTGTAGATTCAGGAGGAGCTGAGAGAGACTGGAAACTCTACAGAAAACAGAAATCAAAGCTCATCACCTCCACACTTCAGCCACTAACCTGCACTACTGTCAGATTTGTGTGGCTCTTGTTGATATTTAGCATTTCACCTCAATCCAGCACTTCTTATATTCTTTAAATTTAAATCCCTGATATCCTTAAACATGCAACAATTACTCCAATTTTAAAGGCCCCAAATTCAGATACATCCTTCTTAGCCAACTTTAGACCAATCTCTAACTTACTTTTTATGGCCAAAATTTTGGAGAAAGTGGTGTTATTTCAATTACAGGCCTTTCTTATTACAAACCATTTTTATGAAACATTTCAATCTGGTTTCAGAAAATGACAGTACTGAATCTGCTCTACTAAAAGTCTCAAATGACATGCTATTGGCTACAGATGCCGGAAATGCTGTGGCTTTGGTCTTGCGATGTCAGCTCTGCTTTTGATATGGTAGACCATAATGCACTCATCTCTCATTTAAAAAATGATCAATGAATCTGAGCTTGGAGAGAATGTTTGAGTAAACACATGTAAACAATCGCCAGAGGTCTGGAATGTGTGTTTAAACGCTAAAGGAACTGCTAGTGTTCGTGGCTTGTATTAAATGGTGGATGAGGAGATTCAGACGGCCGCTGAGGCCAAAAAGCTTTTAAATTCAAGTATTGCAATGCGTAGAGGCAAATTAGGAGTATGCACAAGGAAAATTAATGAAATTAAAGCTCTGTTTGTGGAAGATGGAAACACTGAAGAGGTAGATGATTGCATGGTGTCGTTATTTTTTATCCATGACTTCAAAAGTGTGCATAGAGCAGTGCAAGAGCTCTTAGCAGAAGAAGAAAAGGAAAATGATAATGTAGATTGATTTGAACCTAGAATGATGAATTTCGATTACTTTATTAAAGAAGTTGAAATATGAAGTAGAAAAGGCACTGAATTGGACAGCCATTAAAGCTGATGATGGAAAATCACTTCATGCCTATGCTCTATACCTTAGGGAATGTTGCAATGTCATGCAAGATCTAGAATACATGAATGAACTGGACGTTGTATCAAACTTGAAATTGATTGCATCTAAACTCCCATACAAGCTCCGTGAAAGGTGGTGGACAGTAACTTTTGAGTCATTCCAAAGAACGAATACTCGTATCAGATTTAGAAATCTTGTAGAATTTCTGGAAACTCAGTCTGAGATTTTACTTCATCCAGTCTTCGGAGATATCAAAGATCCAGCTCTTGTTAAAGGTACAGTTGTAAAACCCAGAACAACCAGCTTGAGGATACCTAAGAGGGGCAGCAGCTTTGTTACTACAGTGACATGAGCTGATGAGCAGACAAGTCAAGTCAAGTCAAGTCATTCCGCTACATGTGGGGACATACAGTGGAACGAAATGTCATGCCTCACAGGACCACGGTGCTACATAAGTACAGACATACAACCATGAAGTAAAACACTATAAACCTATACATAACTAACCTACTGACAGATTTGACTATAAATATACTATATATAAATATAAATGTTAACCTATACATTTCTGGGGAACAGTGCAAGATTATTGTAGTGCATGAGCATGTAAACATACATATATTATAGAGTCTTTTGTGGGCTTATGTACACACAGCAGTGTGTGAAAGTGACTAGTGCGCATAGGGGAGAGTGTTACTACAGGTGTTTTTTTTTGGCCCACTCACCTGTGTGTAGCACACTTCAAATTGCAAATTTTTTTTGGTTTATGTTTCAGGAGGAAGGGGGTTTGTATGGGGTCTCAGGGAGAGGCGGGGGGGTTTGAGTTCAGGTTTGTATGGGGTTTGTATGGGGTCTCAGGGAGGGGCGGGGGGGTTTGAGTTCAGGGCTCTCACAACCTGGGGGGAAAAGCTGTTGAGCAGTCTGGTGGAGCGGGCTCTGATGCTCCTGAACCGTCTTCCTGATGGAAGGAGCTGGAAGAGACTGTGGGAGGGGTGGGTGGGGTCCTTCACGATACTGTTTGCCTTGCTGGAGCATTGTGCAAGGAAAATATCCAGGATGGAGGGGAGAGGGGCACCGATGATCCTTGTAGCTGTGTTCACTGTCCGCTGTAGGGTCTTGCGGTCCGCTGCACTACAGTTTCCATACCAGACAGAGATGCAGCTGGTCAACACACTCTCAATGGTGCCCCTGTAGAAGGTGGTGAGAATCGGCGGAGGGAGACTTGCTCTTTTCAGCCCGTGGAGAGAGTGTAGGCGCTGTTGTGCCTTCTTGGAGAGTGACATGGTGTTGGTGGTCCAGGTAAGATCCTCTGTGATGTGCACCCCCAGGAATTTAGTCCTGCTGACTCTCTTCACAGTCGAGCTGTTGATGGTCAGTGGGGGGTGGTCAACAGAGTTTCTCCTGAAGTCCATCACAACCTCCTTTATCCTCCCCACATTGAGGGACAGTTTGTTAGTGCCACACCATTCAGCCAGCAGTGCCACTTCCTCTCTGTAGTGCGTTTCATCGTTGTTTTCGATGAGACCTACCACAGTTGTGTCATCAGCGAACTTGATGATGTGGTTGGAGCTGAACTTGGCAGTGCAGTCGTAGGTCAACAGCGTGAAGAGCAGCGGGCTGAGCACACAGCCGTGTGGGGCATCCAGACAAGCAGAGAAACATCTAAAGTGCAGCAGAAAGCAGACACCTATGTTGCTGTTTTGACCTCATGTAGTTTTTGCCACGGTAACCATGCACTAACTGACTGCAAAATCCCAAGACAAAAAAGGCTGGACATCTCAAAAGGAATGGTCAAGATTCAAGATTCAAGATTCAAGATTCAAGAGTTTTATTTGTCACATACACAGTTATATACAGAATATACAACCGGCAGTGAAATGTAAACAGGTCCGCTCCATGGACAGTGCAAATTCACAGTTAAAAACACAAGGAAGAAATTATAATAGAAATAGGATATAAAAAAGTACTATATCTATATATATATATATATATATATATATATATATATATATATATATATATATATATATATATATATATATATATATATATATCTATATCTGTAGAATTATAAATAATCAAGTCAAGAGAAAAAAAGGTAACAAATAAGGATAAAGTGGAATAAAATAATTGAAGTAGACTTTGCAGTGAGTAAACTGTAGACTTATAAATATGTGGTTAACAAATGTATAAGAGTATAATGTGCAAACAGGTTTATAACAGGCTGTTACACAGTAACAACGAGAACAGAAAGTGCAGTGCAATGTCAGTGTATCGATGTTTATCCTGACGTGAAGTCACGTGATGTTAAGTTCAGGAGTCTGATGGCCTGGGGAAGAAGCTCCTCCTGAGTCTCTCAGTTTTGGCCATCAGGCTTTGGAAGCGCTTACCAGATGGCAGCAGCGTGAAATGAGGGTTTGCAGGGTGATTAGAGTCCTTGATGATCTTGGTAGCTCTACCTTTGCAGCGTTTGGTGTAGACGTCCTGCAGAGACGGGAGAGCTGACCCTGAGATACGCTCGGATAAGCGCACTACTCTTTGCAGGGCTTTGCGGTCATGACTGGTGCTGTTCCCATACCACGCTGTGATGCACTGAGTTAAAACACTTTCTATCGCCCCTAAATAGAAAGTTTTCAGGATAGCTGGTGAAACCCTGAATTTCCTCAGCTGGCGCAGGTGGTACAGTCTTTGCTGGGCTTTTTCACCTGTGTCTGAATGTGAGCAGTCCAGGTCAGGTCCTCGGAGATGTTTACACCCAGGTACTTGAAGCTGCTCACTCTCTCTACTGGTGACCCGCTGATCATGAGGGGGAGTATGTCCGTTGCTGTCTCTTCCTGAAGTCCACAATCATTTCTTTGGTCTTGCCAACATTCAGAGAGAGACAGTTGTCCTGGCACCATGATGTTAGATGCTCCACCTCGTCCAAGTATGCCGTCTCATTGTTGTTGGAAATGAGGCCCAGGACAACAGTATCATCAGCAAATTTGATGATAGAGGTGGAGCTGTGTGTGGACAAACAGTCATGCGTGTAGAGAGAGTAGAGCAGGGGGCTCAGGACACAGCCCTGTGGAGCTCCCACACTCAGGGTGATGGAGGTGGAGGTGGACTGGCCTATTCTCACCACCTGAGGCCTGCCAGTGAGGAAGTCCTCAATCCAGTGGCAGAGAGAAGGATTCAGGCCGAGATCCAGGAGTTTGGAGGTTAGCTTGGTGGGAACTATGGTGTTAAAGGCTGAGCTATAGTCAATAAATAGCAGTCTTACGTAGTTCCCACTTTTGCTGTCGATGTGAGTGAGGGAGGAGTGGAGGACATGAGAGATGGCATCTTCAGTCGATCTATTGGGACGATAGGCAAACTGAAGAGGGTCCAAAGTGTCAGGAATGAAGGAGCAAATGGTGTTTTTAATGAGTCTCTCAAAGACCTTCATGACTATAGACGTGAGATCCACTGGACGATAGTCATTTAGGCAAGAGGGTTTACTGTTCTTAGGGACAGGGATGATGGTGGATTTTTTGAAGGAGGTGGGGACCACAGATGTAGCGAGGGACTCATTAAAGATAGATGTAAACAACCCGGCGAGCTGATCAGCACAGGACCGCAGAACACGACCTGAAATACCATCCGGCCCGGCAGCTTTCCTAACGTCCACACGCTTGAGTGCTCTCCGAACTTCATCCTCTGAGACAGAGATCACGTGATTGTTGCTGCTCTGAGTAATTTCTCTAACGCGCCACTTGGCGGAGTCGCGTTGCCGCGTTACAGTCAAAGCGAGCATAGAAAGAGTTTAACTCATTCACGAGCAACGGATCAACGCTTGCCTCTGCAGAGGATTTAGATCCAAAGGAGCAGATGGACCTCAGACCTTGCCACATGCGCGCGCGAGTCGTTGAGTTGGAAATGAGACTCCACTCGGTCTTTATAACGGAGTTTTGCGGCTTTAACTGCTCGTCTGAGAGCATAGCAGGACGATCTGTATTCATTCATATTCCCTGAATGGAGACCGGCGTTGTAAGCAGCAGTGCGTGCGTTCACTGCCGCGCGGATTGAATTGTCCACCCACGGTTTCTGATTTGAGAAGGACGTTATTGTTATTGTTTGCGTGGCTTGCTCTGTAAGCGTGTTGATGAAGCAAAGCGCCACGTCTGTGAACTCGCTTACGTCAGCTGAACTCGCTCGGAACATGTCCCAGTCTACATCGCCCAGAGCTGCCTGTAGCGCGGTCTCTGAGTGGGGTGACCAACGCTTAACTTCCCGCCTCACCGGGGGTTCCTGGAGGAGCTTTTGTTTGTATTCGGGAGTGAGGAAAATGGCGGCATGATCCGATTTGCCAAACGCTGGAAGTGACCGCGCTTTATAGGCGTTCTTAAACGGGGTGTAGCAATGATCCAGCGTGTTTGCTCCTCGTGTGGGGCAGGAGACGTGCTGGTGAAAGTTTGGCAGGACTTTCTTTAGGTTTGCTTTGTTAAAATCGCCCGCGACAATGAATGCCGCGTCGGGATGTTGGTTTATGACGCCGCTGGCAACATCATGAAGGCCAGATAAAGCCAGCGCTGTGTCTGCCTGCGGTGGGATGTAAACGGCGGTCGCGACAACCGCAGAAAACTCCCTCGGCAGATAGAATGGGCGGCAAATGATTGTTAAATGTTCCAGATGAGGCGAGCAGGACCGCGAGAGAATGGTGATGTTCCTGGGATCGCACCATTTCTTGTTGATCATGAAACACACTCCACCGCCTTTGGATTTACCGGCCTCGGCTGTTCTGTCCATCCGAAAAACAGAGAAGTTCTCCGACGGCGTCACAGCTGTATCCGGGACCGCGGGCGTGAGCCATGTTTCGGACAAACAATAGATATTACAGTCTCTCATGTCCCGTTGAAAACTTATCCTGGCTCTAAGATCGTCCATCTTATTATCCAAGGATTGAACATTTGCTAGAAGAATGCTCGGGAGAGGAGGTCTGAATGCCCTTTTCCTCAGTCTGTTACGGATACCAGCACGTTTCCCACGGTGTTTCTTTGTTCTACGCCGCTGGCTCTGTCCATTGTTCAACTCGGCGTTCCGAAGGATCTCAGATGGCCACAGAGGATCGCCGTAAGTGTCCTGAAACAGTCCAGTGTAGAGGTAACCAATGTCCAAAAGAGTTTTGCTGTCATAGTAGATCAATGCAGATGATAAGTTTGTAAAAACTGAGAGTAAAAGAAAGTAAAATAGTCACTGTTTTGGATGCTTAAAAAAGGGTCACATGAGCAAAGATTGCAATAAGAAAATGGTTTGTCAGATATGTCAACGAAAACATCCTACATTGCTCCACATTGACAATGGAAATTCAAAGAAGCAGATTTTGCCAAACTCGAACTTCACAGAACCAAAAGAAACGCCAGTTAGGGAATGTGCACTAGTATCAGCTGATTGTGCAACAGGGACCAGTAGGGAATGTGCACTAGCAATCGTGCCAATCCAAGTTAAAGTTGCTAAAGGCAGTAAGATCAGTAAAACCTACACCTTTCTTGAGCCAGGCAGTTTGGCGACATTCTGCACTGATAATCTCATGAATAAGCTGAATGCTAAAAGTCGCAGAACTGAAATTCTTCTGAGAACGATGGGGCAGGAGAGACCTGTTAAAAGCTATGAGCTCACAGGACTAGAATTAGGTAGTATAAATGGAAGTGTATACATAGATCTGCCTAAAGTATACACTCAACCCAAGACCCCTGTGTCAAAACAGAACCTACTCACGCACCATGATCTTGAAAAATGGCCTTATTTGAAAGAAATCAGACTCAAAAGAATCAATGCTGACATTGAAATCTTGATTGGAATTAATGTTCCAAAAGCCATGGAACCGTGGAAATTAGTGAACAGTCACGGAAATGGACCATATGCGGTCAAGACTGTGCTAGGGTGGGTGGTTAATGGCCCACTCAATTCTTGTCCCTCTATGGATGAAACTGGATTAACGTCAGTGATGGCCAATCGCATCTCTATGGATAATCTTCAAGATCTGCTTATCAGCTAATATAATCATGACTTTACTGAGAAGGATTATGAGGAGAAAAGAGAAATGTCAGCTGAAGACAAAATATTCATGAACATAGCAACAACTTCATTGGAACTCAAAAATGGGCATTATCACTTACATCTACCGTTTTGTGATAAAGATGCAACCTTACCTAACAACTATGAAGTGACAGCACAACATACACTTAACCTTGCAAAGAGATTCAAGAAGGATCCTGCTTATGCAAATGAGTATAGCATGTTCATGGAGGATGTGCTGAGGAAAGGATACGTAGAAAAAGACAAGAACAAGCTCAAAGGAATGATGGTCATGCATGGTATATACCACATCATGGGGTGTACCACAAGAAGAAGGGAAAACTTTGAGTTGTTTTATCAGTGTGCAAATTCAAAATCATCATTGTGTCTTTCTTCGATTTCTGTGGTGGCCACAAAGGGATGTTAACCGGCCACTGGAAGTCTACAGGATGAACATTCATCTTTTTGGTGCAGTATCTCTCCAAGCATTGCCAACTTTGCCTTAAAGCAAACAGGAATTGATAATTCTGAACGATACAGCTCACAAGTCATTGATACAATTAATCGTAGTTTTTACGTCGATGATTGTCTTCAAATCTGTGGCTTCTGTGGAAGAAGCAATCAAGCTCATTAAAGACCTGCACCCTAGGAGGATTTACTTTGAGTAAATGGGTGAGCAATAGCTTTGAAGTCCTTGAGACCATTCCAGAAAGTTACAGAGTCCCTCTTGTGAAACAGCTGGACTTGGACAGAGAAAAACCTCCTCTTGAGAGGGCACTCGGAATCCAGTGGAATATCCAAAAGGATGTCTTTACCTTCTGAGTAGCCGCTATTCACAGAGCTCCCACAAGACAAACAATCCTTTCTGTAGTCAATTCCATCTATGACCCACTAGGTTTCCTTTCCCTGTTTGTTCTCAAGGCTAAGCAAATCCTGCTAAGGCTCTGCCATGAGAAGTAGGGGTGGGATGAAATAATCTCAAATGAAATAATGAGACCATGGCAAAGATCTTATTCTTTGAGCTACAGGAAAGCTAGACCAGAGTTAGACCAGCTGGGCAGATTTGAAGTGGACAGGTGCATGAAGCCTGAAAATTTTGGTGCTGTAAAGATTGTCAAATTACATCACTTTTGTGGCGCGAGCGAGCTAGGGTATGGGACGGTAAGTTACCTCAAACTTACAAACAGTATCAAAAATGTTCATGTCACCTTTGCACTGGGAAAAGCCAGAGTAGTCCCACTGAAATGGATGACCGTTCCTAGACTTGAGCTTGCAGCCGCAACCCTGGCTGTGAAGGTGGACAGAATGTTGCAAAAGGAACTTCACATGGAACTGGAAGATTCTACTTTTTGGATAGACAGTACTGTGGTACTTAAGTACATCCATAACCAAACAAAACAATTTCATACTTATGTTGCCAACAGAATTGCAGTGATACATAACCTCTCACAAGTACATCAGTGGAGGCATATAGGTTCTGAAGACAACCCGGCCGATGACAGCTCACGTGGTCTACAGATAGAATCCCTCCTGAATTCCACCAGATGGCTGAACGGTCCTCACTTCCTGTCAAAGGAGAAATCTGAATGGCCTGAGGTACCAGAAGATCTCAGTTATATCTCACCAAACGATACAGAGGTAAAAAGGGAGATCTCTGTGAACTGCTTGAACCTGCAGAACA
This sequence comes from Paracanthobrama guichenoti, assembly GCA_018749465.1. Classification (NCBI taxonomy): domain Eukaryota; kingdom Metazoa; phylum Chordata; class Actinopteri; order Cypriniformes; family Gobionidae; genus Paracanthobrama; species Paracanthobrama guichenoti. The sequence goes on along the minus strand of CM031946.1, from coordinate 22,370,003 downwards.
ATGCAACTACCAGAATAATTTAATATTATTCTTCATGGAGGAAACTATTGAGAGTTATTGCATGGTGGCTAAGGCTCAAATGACTCTTGATGCTTCAAAATCAGACAGACAAAGGTCTTAGTATAGATTCCAAGTGGAAAGTTGAGCAACAAGGATTAACTCCAGAGGATTTGGACGAAGCAGAGAAGTCCATTATTAGCTATGAACAACAGCGCTACTTTGACTCAGAGATTACACTCTTGAGAGAAGACAAACCCATCAAATCAAATAGCTCCATATACAAACTGGATCCAATCAGTGATGAGGGCATTTTGAGGATTGGAGGAAGGCTAAGTAAATCAGCCATGCCAGTGAGTCTGAAGAACCCAATTATCTTACCCAAAGACTCACACATATCAAGACTGATCCTACATGATATTCATCAAAAAGTTGGACACTCAGGAAGAAATCACATGCTCTCAAGATTGAGTCAGAGGTTGTGGTTACCATCTGCCAATTCCTCTGCAAGAAATATTATAAAGTCTTGTGTCTTTTGCAGATGAATGCAGGCTAAAATTGGAGAACAGAAAATGGCTGCCCTACCAAAGGAACATGTCGCTCCTGATCTACCACCTTTCTCACATGTAGGTATTGACTACTTTGGACCTATAGAAGTCAAAAGAGGTCGCTCTCATGTAAAGAGATATTCAGTGATATTCGTCTGCCTGGCGAGCTGAGCCATTTATCTTGAAGTAGCAAGCACACTTGACACAGACTCGTATATCAATGCTATTCAACATTTTTCATGTCGGAGAGGACCAATACTGACCATCAGGACTGATCGTGGCACCAATTTTGTGTGTGCACAGAAGGAATTAGAGGCCACCTTGAAACCTGATAGACCATCACAAAATTCAAGATGCATTGCTGAGCGATCATATCAGGTGGATATTTAATCCACCATTTGCAACCCACTTCGGAGAAGTGTAGGAGAGGTTAATCAAGCTAGTTAAAAAAATACTGCTTTCTGTCCAAAAACAACAGACATTGGACAATGATATGTTACAAACAGCTTTGTGTGAAGTCGAATGCATTCTCAATGACTGGCCCATCAGAACTGTATCAGGTGACACAAATTATCTTGAACCCCTCACACCAAATCTGCAGTTGAAATCCAAACCCCTCTTGCCACCTGGACTCTTCAATAAGGACTTGTATGCTAGAAAGCGTTGGAAACAGGTGCAATACCTTGCAGACCTTTTCTGGCAACGATGGACCACTGAATATCTTTCATTGATGCAGCAACGGCAAAAATGGGTCAATACCAAGAGAAACTTCAAGGTAAATGACATAGTAGTCATAGTAGATCATACAGCACCAAGGTACTCGTGGCCCTTAGGTCGTGTGATGAAGACCCTGCCAGGGCCCAAAGGTCTTGTCCGCAGTGTCTTGGTGAAGACTAAAACTGCTATTCTACAAAGACCTATCACCAAACTCTGTTTGCTTCTGGAAGCTGAAGGATCAGCTTAAGAGGCTGACAATGCAATGTCTGATACGCACGCTTTCACATATCCTTTCACAAACCTGTACATACCATTGCATGCTCACACACCTGTACATATCTTTACTTACATGGACTTTTCAATTTTTCACCACATATACACTCAAAATTCTGCACATACATGGACTTCTCATCTTTCGCACCACATTAACACCCTTTGGACTCCTCATTTCCTTCCCTATGGATTGTGTATTAGATACATGTATGACATGGACTTTGGGGGGATTCATGAGGATTGTTGCAAAAAAAAGGGGGGAGTAAGATATGACAATGTATTGACATTGATAAATGGAATGCAATATAATTGTCTTGATAATTGTAATATGAATTGACATTTGATTTGATATATTGAAAATATGGTTGAACTGTATTAGTTATGTGTGTTTTGGCTCTGTTAAAACATTGTTTGGTAATTGTTCTGCTTTGGGCATTAACAATTAGGGGCCAGGATGTAGGTGCCATATCTGGAATTTTGTGCACTATCAGAAAAAAAATAAAAATAATGTTTAATTGATGTATTCTATATTTTCATTTTATGTTTAATACTTGGACTAACCTGTCCACGTGATTGGACTTGCTCCTCCTCCTTGACGCATCTCAACGGCACAAATGGGCAGGTTTTAACAGTGGATGAGAATTGTTTGGTAGACAGGTTAGAGTGTGGAGAGCAACAGTTTCTTCAATCACATGTTATGGTATCGCTGTTCACACAAATATTTTGTTTTCTTTAAAAGTTTAATTTATATTTTGTTGGAAAGTAAACCGGATATTGTAATCAATAAACCGCAGCCTTTTGTTGTTATGACTGCATCTCCGTGCGTGCTTTATGGACGTGTGTAGCCTCAAAGGGCTAAAGAAAGAGTTGAAAAAGATTAGCCTCAACACGTATATTCTAATGATGCTCAGTTGTATCTCCCTTTACAATCTAATGATAAACATGCAATGGGAGCTCTGACTGCATGTATTCAGGAACTTGAATTATCACTGACAAAGAATTTCTTGACATTAAATGAAGTTAAAACTGAAGTGATTCTGTTTGGGCCTAGTGATGCTTTTAATGCCAGTATTTATGATCTTGGTTACCTAATGGGTCACCCTGTGTGGAAAAAAAAAACCCTGTGCTTTTGATTTGATTCTGGTCTTAAGTTTGATAAACAGATAAATGTGGTAGTTAAGTCATGTTTTTTCTATCTTCATTGCCTAGGTAAAGTAAAATTGTTTTTATCTTTAAAATTTTTTGAAAAAGTAATCCATGCATTCATCACTTCCTGCTTAGACTACTGCAATTCGATCTATTATGGGATTAATCAGTCGTCTATGGAGCGATTACAAATGGTCCAAAATGCAGCGGCTAGGCTTCTGACTGGCTCACATAAGTTTCAGCACATCACCCCCATCTTGATTTCCTTGCAATGGTTGCACACAAAATTTAGAGTGGAAAATTTTAAAATTTTAACCCTGATTTTTAAATCATTACATAATCTTGCACCAGAGTTGGTGCATTCACACAAATCATCACAACCAGTCAGATCAGGACATTCAAGAATGCTGTCCATTCCTAGGTCCAAACTGAAACACCGTGGTGATCGAGCATTTTCTATTGTTGGTCCAACACTCCAGAACAAGCTCCCTGTAGCCATCCGAACAGCACCTTCTTTTTATGTTTTTAAATCTATGCTTAAATCCTATTTTCTTGAACAGATGTTGTTAGTCTAAAATATGTTATTTAGTTGTATTATATTCCTTTGTACATTTTCTAATGTTTAATTTATTTTATGTACAGCACTTCAACCCATGGTTGCCATGGAGGGAGGTGCCATGGTGGAGCCTCGGCATTGGATGGAGGAGGAACTGGAGGGATGCAGGCGCCCAGTGAAGCCAAAGGGGTGGAGGGCAGAGGCGTAGCCGGAGGTTCAGAAACCAGTGTAATGCCTGACAAAGGTGGCGCTAGAATGATTATGGGGTCCAGAGGGATGACAAACCATGGTGAAGCCGAAGGAGTGTGGAGCCCAGAAAGACCAGAAAGCTTGAATGGCAGCTTAAATGGCCAGCAGAATGGGACGAGCAAAGGCGCTGGATGGAAACCTGCAAGGACAACAGGGCTTTGGATGGCCTCCATGGTTGGGACGCAGGAGCTTGGAGGCTAGACAGAACCAGCAAAGATGGAGCCAGGAGGCTCCAACAGAGGAAGGAGAGCCAGGGAACTATTCAGAACCAGAGAGTCCATTAGGCCTAGTAGCACGGGTGAAAGACTTCAAGGATGGGAGCATGTTTAGGAGTCCATTCCAGGGCATCCTCCTCCTCCTCACCAACTGTCAAGGGGAGACCCAAGGCTTAAAATGTTCCGGCTAAAATGTTTTTTTTTTTTTATCACATTCAAGTTCATGAGTTGGCTTACCAATGGTTTGAGAGGAACATGCAGAGTCAGCTGGCATCGGTATTGATGTCACAGACGAGCACGCACTTCCAGCCAATCAGCAATCAGCAGGCAGATGTGCTCACTCATTTTTCATTTATTTTACAATATATGGATATTACTAGCATAGGAATAATTCTATAAATTATTATTATAATATTGTAACAATTGTTTAGCATCTTAAAACCAATGTCAATGTAATGTAATGTAGATATATATATATATATATATATATATATATATATATATATATATATATATATATATATATATATTACAACTAAAGATATCTGACATTCAATGCTTTTTCTTTGATCAATTTGAACACTGTACATGGGTTAAAACTCTTAATGTTGAGCTATCATAGTGCACCAGATTCATGCATTTAACCTTAAACTGTACAAAATTTTGATTTGGGCTAAAATTAAAAATTAAATCTATTTCATCAGGTATGAAGATCACCTGAAGCAACTTTGGTGAACATTACTCAAAATTGGTACCATCAATTTCACCATGATGTAAGAAATCAGAATGGGAGAAAAAAGTTCAAATGTTATGGAAGTTTTGAACTGTTGGTGGCACTAGTGGACTTTGGCAGTTAAATGCATTATCCAGAAGACCCCTCGGTAGAAATCATGTTTGTCGCAGGGGTACTGCAGTACGATCAAAAAAGGGCAATTTCACTTTCACGATTAAAGGGGCAGGGGCTCAACCAGCCCCCATATGCAAAAAAACCTGAGATGCACTGTGTATTCTGACACCTTTCTATCAGAACCAGCTTTAACTTCTTGAGCAGTTTGAGCTCCAGTAGCTCGTCTGTTTGATCGGACCACACGGGCCAGCCTTCGCTCCCCACGTGCATCAGTGAGCCTTTGCTGCCCATGACCCTGTGGCCGGTTCACCACTGTTCCTTCCTTGGAGCACTTTTGATAGATCCTGACCACTGCAGACCGGGAACACCCCACAAGAGCTGCAGTTTTGGAGATGCTCTGACCCAGTCGTCTAGCCATCACAATCTGGCCCTTGTCAAACTCGCTCAAATCCTTACGCTTGCCCATTTTTCCTGCTTCTAACACATCAACTCTGAGGACAAAATGTAAATCTAAGCTCGAGTTGAAGCAAGCCAAATACGCTTAACCTTATTAGCTTAAAGAGTATATGGGTAAACAAAATTGTGAACAGGTGCTGTGATGAAGAGATAATCAGTGCTATTCACTTCACCCGTCATATTGTTGTGCCTGATCGGTGTATGATAACACAACACACAGAACACTTCAGTCAATGGCTCATTCTGCTCTCATGAAATGTGAGTCTCTTGCTCAAGTCTTGCCTAACCCTACTATGATCCTGTTCTTCTAGATCTCTGTTACCTGCAGGAAATGGATGTGATCCTGTATGTGTGAAAGCTGCTCCAGCTCAGCGTCTCTCCTCCTCAGATCATTGATCTCCTGCTCCAGTCGCTCCAGTCGTTCTTCAGCTTGACTCACTGCAGTCTTTTCCCGATCTCTGATCTGCTGTGTGACCTCAGAGCGGCTTCTCTCAATGGAGCGGATGAGCTCAGTGAAGATCCTCTCACTGTCCTCCACTGCTGTCTGTGCCGAGCGCTGTTAGGACACACATCATAATCACACAGTGGCTTCAGTGAGTCCTGACTGAGACTTCTCAAACTGCTCTTCTTCTCCAGACTCACCTTATGAGCCTCCACAGCCTCTCTCAGCTGCTGAAGATCTTTCTCTCTCTGCTGGATCCTCTGCTGGAACGACCTCTGCGTCTCCTTCAGCTGGTGCTAAAGCACAAACCAATGACAGAGATGTCACTTATTACTACTGTCAGTAAATCATAATGTGAAGAGTTTGTGTTGATAAATGTTTACAGTGCATTTTCACCATATTTTCAGTTTCCATAAGTTTATTGTGGAGCACAAATACGCGCAGCAGTGAAAATTGACTTGCAGCTACTGTACACTTTTGCTGACGTTATCTGTTGCCAATTTAGGCATAAGTGTCAGCATATTTTGTTAATATCTAGTTTCATACCTGTGTCTCTGTCCTCTGAGCTGCAGCTGATACAGTGTCGTGGTTTTTATGTTCATCCATACACAGCACACATATACACGTCTGATCAGTGCGGCAGAAAACCTCAAGGAGCTTGTCGTGTTTCTGGCAGATCATCTCCTGCAGTCGTCCAGTGGCATCGGTCAGATTGTGTCTCTTTCCTTTAAACAAACTCTCATGTTGTTCAAGGTGACTCTGACAGTAAGAGTTCAGACACACCAGACAGGACTTGACGGCTTTGTGTTTGATTCCAGTACAGACGTCACACTGCACATCTCCAGCTTCATCATAACTGGCAGTAGGGATGTCCGTCTTCTTTGTCTTCTCCACCACTTCTCCCAGCATGGTGTTTTTGCTTGAAATTCTGGCTTCTGCCATTTTACTGCATCAGACACACAAACCCACAACAGCTCAACTGCACTTCAATATCTCTTTTCCTGAACTGAAGAGTTTCTGCGTTTGGCTCTGTGTTTTGTAGAAAACAGGTGTGTCTGTAAAACAGGTTCCTCATTCCTGGTCCTGAAGAGCCTCATTCCTGCAGAGTTCAGTTTCGACTGTCCTCCCACACACCTGGATGTTACTTTAAATGCCAAAACCTTTCTTACTTGATTCAGGTGTGTTCAGTAAGAGCTAGAACTAAACTATGTTGTGTCTCCAGGAATAGGAGGAATCCTGCTGTAAGTCTCAGATCATTAAATGGATACTTCAGCGATTAGCATTAAACTTTGCATCAGTAGAAATCGGCTTTGTGTTTTATTCAAGTACAGACGTCACACTGCACATCTCCAGCTTCATCATAACTGTCAGTAGGGATGTCCGTCTTCTTCGTCTTCTCCACCACTTCAGCCAGCATGGTGTTTTTGCTTGAAATTCTGGTTTCTGCCATTTTACTGCATGAGACACACAACAGCTCAACTGCACTTCAATATCTCTTTTCCTGAACTGAAGAATTTCTGCGTTTGGCTCTGTGTTTTGTGTTAAACAGGTGTAAGTCTGTAAAACACGTTCCTCATTCCTGGTCCTGGAGAGCCTCATTCAGACTGTCAGAGTTCAGTTTCGACTGTCCTCCCACACACCTGGATGTTACTTTAAATGCAAAACCTTTTTTAGTTGATTCAGGTGTGTTCAGTAAGAGCTAGAACTAAACTCTGTTGTGTCTCTCCAGGAATAGGAGGAATCCTGCAGATCATTAAACGTCCACTAGATGTCAGTCTCAGACAGTCACTCAAAGAACACAAGTTATTGAGAGTCAGGACAACACCTTTACTAACTTCTGTAATATTGTGTCCTAATTACTACACTTGTACTGCAGGACTGGAAAGTGTGTCCGGTTCCTTTAATAAACGTGTATGCAGTGTTGTAGGAAATCATTAGTTATTAATTTAGGGGCTATTTGCACAACATTTTCAACTGAAAACAGAAAACTTTTAATGCGTTCTGGTAGTTATGTTACCGTTGAAACTGGTTACAAAGTGCAAGTTTTTGAAAACTAATCAATACCGTTATCATCTTTTTGTAAAGTTCAAAAATGTGAATCTGTGAAAATGGTGACCGCATGCAAATGCATATTACATTGGAGATCGGATTCATCATGCCGGAGACTGGTTTGTTGAGGATCAGTGCCACTGGCTGTTGTGTCGATGATACCTTCACAGGGGAGAGTCTAGTTGACACAATCTCTGCTGACACTTCAGGGCTGCATTGTGGTCCTGTGTCGGTGCAGGTCCACCATATGATCTGGATACGGCCCAGATCCGGCTGACTGCAGTAAACCTTGGGATAAACAGAGTCTCATATTAGATCAGCGGATGTCATTTATGCAACTATTTTACATGATTTTAATTATAGATTCACGAGTTCACACTTACATATAATTTATGGAGAGTAAATTTAAATGTGTATTTGGCGTGCTGTCCAGGGGGAGGGCTTCGAGCTCGGAATTTGGCCCGAACCCAGAGTACCAACCCTTTTAACACTTTTATTGTCATGTGACCATATATTTTGGAAGCACTCATAATTTCTGCCAGACTGTGAAAATGAGAAGCACATGAGAGGAGTGGAAGGCACCTGTTTTTTGCTTGTCAAAGTAAAATTTTAGCATAACAGATTTGTCAAAGCAAATTTGTCCAGGTCTAAAATATGTATGATCCATGATATTAGTGATTTAGCAATGTACAAAACCATGCAAATCATTTTGCTAAATATTAGCCTGAATTGGCAAGCTAGCTAGTTAAATCCAAAATGGCAGCTATGGGGCAAAATGTGCCAAACTTTTTGTAACTAAAAAGTTACAACTTTGGTGCTCAACATATTGTTTCAGAAATGCAAACATTTAAAGAAATTGAAATTTCAACTTTGTTTGGTTGGTTTTATGTTGTGCAAATTAGCTTTAAGAAATGAAATATTGACTATTGACTATTTGTAAAAAAAGAAAGGTGTTTTTAAAATAGGTCAATTATCTTTACAATTCTACATAGGTTTTATTCAGATTCAATTAGATAGTCCGTTTACACCAAGATGATGCAACTTACCCACTGACTTGGATCAACTTACCCCTAACCTGGGGTAAATTGAGCCACAGAAACACTTTTTTTTATTATTATAAAAAGCCATGTTTTAGATCCCTTTGTCAGAGATGTATTGTGATCATTTAAAATGATAGAACACATCCTGAAATTACTTTAGATACTTTCATTGTACTTCTGCCTTATTTTCAAGTAGCATCTGCCTGATACTACTCGGAAAAAAAAGCGGAGGCTGCATTTTCAGGACAGCAGTCCTAGGAACGCATTTCTAGGACCCTAGGTTTTTAGTGACGACACCACCTACCAAATTAGAGGAGCAGTCACAGCTTTTTTGTTTTTCTGGAAGATGGACAAGAATCAGAGTGTGAGTATCAAATGTGAATCATTTTTAATATGTTTAACATTAAAAACAATTGTGATGCATTTAATTGGAACGTTAACATAGCCGAAGTGCTCATGAATTGCTAAAATAGTCTTGAATGCACCATATAACCATCATATATTAGCTTCCAATGCTGTAAAATGAATTGTTAGCATATTCGTTTAAAACAAAACTGTAGCACAATTGGCAAGTATAAATAATCTTAATGTTTTAACTGTCACATATGCTCACAGTCGGTCTGTTTACCCCACATTACATGTTATGAGCTCTTCATTTTGACATTGTTTTTATCATTTTGATTGAGACATTTGACCTTTTTAATAGTCAGACATAACAGCAAGACCATCATAGTAATTGACTGTTAAAATACAACGTGTTAGATTGTGTCATGTACTGTCTATATGAAGTGACCCAGCTCACTGCAGGCAATCAGGTGACAAAATATTAAATAATAGTGGCTCTACTCAAACAAAATAGTGGGAGCTGCAGTTAAGGTGGGGAGAGCCCAGGTTTGATGCAAACAGAAGCTGCCTGGGAGAGAAGTAATGAGTGTCTGGAGGAATTCCAGAAGCAAAAACTGTGGCGAGTGGCGGAACGCCATTATACCTTCTTTGCCACCTTAGCCATTGATGTTATGCAAATTAAGCTGGTACAGCATTGTATAAACACTAGGGATGCACCACCCATCCGGCAACGTGTACAATGGTTACCTCCTATAAGGCAGTCGGCTGCAGATAATTGCCTGGAAGAGATGAAGGCTGCAGAAATTATAGAGCCATCAGAAAGCCCATGGGGCTCACCAGTTGTATTGGTCCCTAAGAAGGACAGCAGCTGACGTTTCTGATGCCTGAATGAGGTGATTGTCAAGAACTCTTAACTGCTTCCGTGGGTTGACGAGTTGCTGGATCGGATAGCTGGGTTAAAGTGGCAGGTTCCTCTCAGTGCTGACGCAAGACCAAAGACTGCCTTCACGACAGGGACAGGCTCCTGGTAATTCAAGACATTGCCCTTCGGTTTGCATACTGATCAGGGGAAGAACTTTGAGTCACACGTGTTCTCTGAGTTCTGCCGGCAGTTAGGCATCCGGAAGACAAGGACAACTCCCCTGCACCCCCAGAGTGATGGGTTAGTAGAGCGATACAATCGAACACTGGCCACCTAGCCGGCCCTGCGTTTGAGCCAGGATCAGAAGGACCTTTCAGGAGCAGAAGACTATGGCAGAACCTGCTCGTGGAGGAGCTGAACATACAATATAATTAAACATGTTTGTAGGTCAATATTGTATTATTTTTCATTGTAGCCTATTTATTTGATTCGCTTATTTATTTGCTTTGTGGAACCACATCAAATGACATTTAGTCAGACTAACTGAAATAAGCCTGGCTTATTCGGTAAACATGTTTTATGGAACAGGCCTCAGAAGACAAATCATGATAATTTTACATGACCCACCCTTAAATAGACACCTACAAGCACAACTCAGGTTCGTTTTAGGAATCACCAAGATTTATTGATTGCTTTACACAGAAGTATATCACACGCATGAGGACGCTTTACTCACAAATTACCCAAGCAGAAGAGGAGCATTTGAACCATATGAAAGCAAAATCAAATAAAACAAAAATTAAACACAGAGAATAAATTCATTATACAAAACAGCTGTAAGGCGAAGCTCTCGATTTACCGGTCAATCTACATTCCTACTCTCACCTATGGCCATGAGCTGTGGGTCATGCCCGAAAGGACAAGATCCCGGATACAGGCGGCCGAAATTAGCTTTCTCCGCAGGGTTGCTGGGCGCTCCCTTAGAGATAGGGTGAGAAGCTCAGTTACTCGGGAGGAGCTCAGAGTAGAGCCGTTGCTCCTCCACATCGAGAGGAGCCAGTTGAGGTGGCTCTGGCATCTATTTCGGATGCCTCCTGGACGCCTTCCCGGGGAGGTGTTTCGGGCATGTCCCACCGGGAGGACACCCCGGGGAAGACCTAGGACATGCTGGAGGGATTACGTCTCCCGGCTGGCCTGGGAACGCCTCGGGGTTCCCCCAGAAGAGCTGGAGGAAGTGGCTAGGGAGAGGGAAGTCTGGGCGTCTCTGCTTAGACTGTTGCCCCCGCGACCCGGCCCCGGATAAGCGGAAGATAATGGATGGATGGATGGATGGATACAAAACAAGCCCTGTGAATTACAGTTAATCAATAATAAATGACATGCAAAAATAGCTCAACTTTGCTCAAACACAAAGCATGTAGCAGCCTCATAATGCAGTAATAAACAGTGGGGGAGCACATAATACACAAAGAAAGAAGAAATTCACAAAGAAAACTAGTCTGCCCCAAAGGCCTTTGCCATTTCTTTTGATCTGATTACCAGCTCATGTGCCCGGGGCGGACTACACAAAATATACCATATGTTTATTGTCTTGTGTTAACATTTTGTTTATTAAATAAACGTGTTGTCATGATGGGTTAGGGAGAAAAGGAGTGAGGACTCAATTGCAAGAAGATATAAGGTTTATTAATAATAAAATAAAACAAACAAAAAACCCACGAGGGGGGAAACCAAAGTAAAGCTAGCAAACACACAGATCAGGGAATGGGAAGACCATGGGAAGCACATGACAGGGTACAGAAGACAACGATCCAGCCCAGAACAGCAAACACAAGGAGATTAAATAGGGAGCAAACAAGGCAGGTGATGAGGGAGAACAGGTGGGTTAATTAATCATTAATTAGGTAACAAGAGGGGCAGGGTCAAGGCAATAGACATGAGAGCACATGGTACAAGGAACACGTGACAAACCATGTGCTCACACAAAACATGACACAAACAAGCACATGGCCAGCAAAGACAAAATACCAGACATGTGCTCACACAAAAACTGTGTCAAAAAGAGTGTCAGAGTTCTTTCTCAAAACCAAGATTATACTGAACAGAAGTGACACGTGTTCATCGTCTTTCTGCATCACTTGGATTATCTAGTCAAGCCAGCTCAAAGTATTATGGGGAGAATCTAAAAACTATTCTGATTCATCAACACAGTTTCACTGATCCATAATAAAGCCTAAACCCAGGATAGAGTGTGTGAGTGAATGTGGTCTGGACTGTGTGAATGAGGCTCATTGTGTCTCCAGAGACGCTGTAGAAGGACAGAGTTCCTGCACTGTGATCCACGTACACTCCTATTCTACAGCTGATGGGCTTTACAGGGAGCTCAGTCTCTATCTTATTGTGTCTGAATGAGTATCTGGAGGAAGAGCAGAACAAACTCCAGGACTGATCGTTATATCCAAACACACACTCATTACCCGATCCCTTCCTGCTGATGCTCTTGTATGACACTGATATATACACGGCACCAAACATACTCCTGCTCCACTCAATCTCCCAGTAACAGCGTCCACACACACTCTCACTACACAACACCTGCGCATTATACACATCAAATCTGTCAGGATGATCAGGATACGGCTGCTCTGTGCGAGTGTTGGTAATCACTCTGTTCTTCTCAGACAGATGGAGGCGTTTATTCACTGTGTTCAGATCCAGAGTGAGCTGAAGGGAATCTGGTGGAGAGAAAACGCATCAGAATCAGGAATTATGACTCTGATCTTATAATGTAGCTCAACTCTTCATGTTCAGTATATCAGCAGTGTCTCAGTTCAGTTTAATCATCATTCACATGATCAACTCTGAAGCTCTTCTGTCATGTTTTATTCAGCTTCCTCCAGGAAGAACATGAACACGCTCAGCGAGTTTTTCTGCTTCTTTTCTCAGTGACTTACATTGTAGGAAATCGTTCCTGGTCCTGGGAACAATGTTGGTGACAGTGACTGTGGAAATCAACAGACATGAAGAGTGTGATTATCATGTCAAGAGAAAATGATCCCTGCATCCGTTCCTAAGACATTTCTAATATGATCTTCTACATGATATGAGATGGAGGATGATTTCTGAGAGCAGATGAATCTCCAGATGTATAAACTTGGCGTATACGCAAAATTGGCATAGAAATGTACGTATGCACATAAACTAAGAGTAAAATAAACTAGGCGGAAATATGTGTGCACCGTACGGACACTCTAGAGTCTTTTACTGGAGTTACCAAAGCAAACAGAATGATTTAAACTCTGTTTCACATCTGATATACACATTTAGATTAAATATGCCATTAATGGAATTAAGCACTGACATTACATGAAATCATTATCCAGAAGTTACAACATTTTGTTTATTAACAAAAGCATTCAGTATTTTAATGTTTTAACTACAGCGAGGATTGCAGCGCATGATGATAAACTCTTGGACAGACAGTAGCCTAATGATAACTCCTTCTGTGGTCTTCCCAACATGATGAAAAATACCACTGTATTTGAAGGATAGAGTCCGAAGGAAATGGTAAGATTTATGTTTTATGTTTTAAAATGTTCTGTCAGTGTCAGACAATTGTACTTATACTGAACCGTAAAATGTCTCAACATTCTAAAAGATGTTAACTTTATTCAAGATTCAAGATTCAAGAGTTTTATTTGTCACATACACAAATAAAACTCTTGAATCTTGAATCTTTATAGGCATACATTTGGTTTAAAACAATTATAGTATTTATTATAAATTGCCAATGGGAATGCAATTCTTCTCAGAAAGGCATTTTAATACATTTTGTCAAACTTATTTTGTTTTACGCCTATGAGTATTTTTATTCTAAAATAAGACAAGGATTTTTAGCAATGTTATGTGCAGCACAAACAGCATTTACAGTCCATCTCTCATATTTTCATACTAGTGTTTTACTGTTAAATACAGAAGTATCACATGGATGGGAATATGCATATGGAAATCATATGCAGATGAGGTTATGCATAGTAAAACTAAGCATTGTAAGATCCATATATGGTTATTACTTTATTTATAAAGGGAATTTTGCACAGATGTGGCCATATGTATGGTTTTATATGATGTTTTATTAACAAAGTACAGATAATTAATCTAATTAACACGAGAGGAGCACATTCAGTTAATTAAATCAATTAAAGATAAGAGGTATATACAGTTGCAAGAAAAAGTATGTGAACCGCTTGCAGAATCTGTGAATCTTACCTCTGTTTGAATTTCGGCCCAAAATAATTCAGCCCAAAATAATTCAGGCCAAAATTTTGATCTCGGAGCCCTCCCCCCTGGACAGCATGCCAAATATAACCTTTACTATACGTAAGAGTGAACTTGTGAAAAATCTGAAAACTTTTGTGTGTACTCATAAACTGCCCTCTGTGCGTACTCACACTTTTAGGATGAAATATTCGCAAAGTTTTATACATGAGGCCCCAGGATACCTCTGTCAGAGATCTTCTTCAGCTCCTCTTTGCAGAAATCCTCCAGTTTGTCTCTCAGCTGAAGGACAGATTCTCTCACGCCATCAAAAGAGGAGAGAGAACTGAAGGGATAGTCATTGACGTCTGTAGATTCAGGAGGAGCTGAGAGAGACGGGAAACTCTACAGGAAACAGAAATCAAAGCTCAGCACCTCCACACTTCAGCCAATAACCTGCACTACTGTCAGATTTGATCTTTAGTAACTCTCCTCAATCCAGCACTTTCACAGCATCAGCTTCATTCTTCTCATATTCATTATATCATGTTAGAACTATAAGTTCTAGCATTTGACACTTACACTATATGTGAACATTCTAGGAAAAAAATGCCATTTGACCCTCAATCGCTCCCCAGATGCAGCAGCAAAAAATGTCTGACCACTGCTCCAGGTATGTGTTCACGGTGTGTGTGTGCGTGTGTGTACAATACACACTGCTGTGTGTGTGTACTTGGATGGGTGAAATGCAGAGCACAAATTCAGTATGGGACATGTCATGTCACATTTAGGGCGGTTTTTAGCTGGAGGGGCACCAATGAGTGCCTCAACAACACGTTACCACAGTAACATAATGACACTGCATTTTATCAAAAATTCAGCAGCTCAGTGCTAAGCAGCTCAATATTAGCATTAGTAACACTTCATTTTTAAAATGTTATTAGAAAGACTGTGATCATAAATCCAAATATTTAGTGTATATTGAAACTATATATTTAAAAAAATAATGACAGCAAAAGCAACAACAAATTAACGCAAATGTTGGGTTAGTTACCACTACATTTAAAAAAACAACAACATTTGACTAACTCTCTGCTCCATGCTCCTTCGTCTCCTAGCCACCCGAAGGCACCAGGGCGGAGCCACACGCTCATGGGACTGAGGTGGAACTGAGGTCTTGGAAGACCAAGGCAAATCTGGTGGAGCAAGGATGAAGGAGGAGGGTGGAGGGTTGAGGTGCAGCCGTAAGTCTGGAAATCCATTGTGAAACCAGGGAAATGCCTGACCAAGGCAGAGCCGAAGGGAAGAGGGAGCCTGGTGGCATTTGAGGGATGACAAACCATGGTGGAGTTGAGGCGCTGGATGGAACCTACAAGGATGACGTGGCTTTGGATGCCCTCCATGGTTGGAACACATGAGCTTGGAGGCTGGATGGAACCAGCAGAAACCAAGGAGCCAGGAGGCTGGGTGGGATCAGCAAAGGAAGGAAGGCCAGGGAACTATTCAGAACCAGAGAGTCCATTAGGTCTGGTGGGATTGGCGGAGAAGGAAAGACCTCAAGTGAGCATGAGTAGGAGTCCATTCCAGGGTGCGTAAGTCAATGAGTGCTAGTTCTGGGATCACTGGATTTGTGATCATTCTCCTCTTCACCCACTGTACAGGGAGAACACAGCTATAGAGTACTGTCTGCAAATATTTGCCTCTTGAGGGCCATCCCCAAGCAGGCATGCCTTCATCTGCTCTGCTCATCGCCCTCATCAGATACATGAGGAGTGAACGCTGGCCCGTGTGATCTGATTAAACAGACAAGCTACAGGAGCTCAAATTGCTCAACTGAATACTGGTTCTGATAGAAAGGTGTCAGAATACACAGAGCATCTCAGTTTGTTGCGTATGGGGCTGCATAGCTGCAGACCAGTCAAGGTGCCCATGCTGACCCCTGTCCACCGCCGAAAGCACCAACAGTGGCACATGAGCATCAGAACTGGACCACGGAGCAATGGAAGAAGGTGGCCTGGTCTGATGAATCTCATTTTCTTTTACATCACGTGGCTGGCCGGGTGCGTTTACGTGGCTTACCTGGGGAACACATGGCACCAGGATGCACTATGGGAAGAAGGCAAGCTGGCGGAGGTGGTGTGATGCTTTGGGCAATGTTCTGCTGGAAACCTTGGGTTCTGCCATCCATGTTACTCAGCCACTGTTCATCCGGGAGCTTGAAGTGGAGAGGGTCCAGAAATTCAAATATCTGGGTGTCCACATCAGTGAGGACCTCGCTTGGACACCTCACATCACGCAGCTGGTCAAGAAGGCTCAACAGCGGCTGTATTTTCTGAGGAGGCTGAGGAAGTTCGGCATGTCCCCTAAGATCCTCAGCAACTTCTACAGTTGCACCATCAAGAGTGTCCTGACCAGCTGCATCACTGTGTGGTATGGCAGCAGTACTGACAAGGACCGCAAATGCCTGCAGAGAGTGGTGAAAGAATTGAAAATAATCAAAGATATTTGATTTTTGAAAATGAACAAAGACATTTGCTTTACTGTTTTCAACCCCCATCTCTCTCCAGAAGGGCCATTTGGAATTCCTAAAGACAAAGAAATGCTGAAGGCCTGTAGGCCAAATGTGTGTCACACCTGTAACACCGTGGGGGAAGTTTGGTCTGATTGGTCAGTTTGAATGGCTCACGTTAGGGTTTCAGTCACATGGTCAAGGAATAGATAAAAGAAGATTGTAACTGTTGCTCTGTCTCTTTTATTCTCTGTCTCTCTCTTCTTGGGGGCCTTCTCTTTGGCTCTTCTTGCCTTTGCTCTCTTCTCTTCTTTGTCTCTCTCTCCCTCTCTCTCTCTCTCTCTCTCTCTCTCTCTCTCTCAGGTAAAATTCATGCTGGGTACGATTAATGGTATAAGTTTTCATCATCTCATACATTTATTTTGTAACTATTTTAAGTGTAACCATAACTAGATTTTGTCATTAAATTCTTTCATTACAAATGATGTGCTAACTAGTTTTGATTTGGTATTGACTTTGAAGTGTTACCTATTGCAATACAATATAGTCACATTATAGCCACGCTCTCCCACATGTTTAGCTATTGTAACTGCGCTTATTTCCGTCGTTGGTATAAGCTGCAGTGGGTGGTAAAGACGAGAAATGTACAGTTTTCTATCATCTTGCTGATAACGTTTCTTTAGTCATTCGGCAACCCTGCAGTCAGAACCGCTGTAGAGGATCCACCCTTACAGTGGTGAAGACTGCGCAGAAGATCACCAGGACTCCACTGCCCTCTCTGCAGAGCATTTACCACCGCAGATTCCACAGGAGCGCTGCTGCCATCCTCAAAGACCCCTCCCACCCCCAACATGGACTGTTCACATTTCTACCCGGGGAGGTACAGAACTTCAGGACGGAGGTACAGAAGTGTGAAATGCAGGAATGCAGGAAAGAATTCTTTCTTTCCCTCTGCCATAAGACTCCTAAACAGCAGATAGGAGTCTACAATCACAACATCACATGGACAATTGTTTACATACTGCACTACCTCACTTTACACTGCCAGAACTGCACTACCTCACTTTATTACTTTACTCTTTTGCCTTTATTATATATATATATATATATATATTTTATATATATATATATTTGCTCTCTTTATTATTTATATATTTATCTTATCTTATTTTTATTTTTTAACTTACTTGTGTGACATTTATTGTGGACGGCAAAGCAAGAATTTCATTGTACAGGGAAAACATGCTTTCTGTCTGTACAAATGACAATAAACACTTTGAACTTTGAACTTGACACGTACAACTTACCTAAGGATTGTTGCAGACTATGTACACCCTTTCATGGAAATTGTATTTCCTAGTAGCTGTGGCCTCTTTCAGCAGAATAATACACCCTGCCACAAAGCAAAAATCATCCAGGAATGGTTTGAGGAGCACAACAATGAATTTGAGGTGTTGACTTGGCCTCCAAAGAAGTATGATCCATGGAGGCCCCAACTCGCAACTTACAGGACTTAAAGGATCTTCTGCTAACATCTTGGTGCCAGATACCACAGCACACCTTCAGGGGTCTAGTGGAGTCCATGCCTCAACGGGTCAGGGCTGTTTTGGCAGCCAAAGTGGGACCAACACAATATTAGGAAGGTGGTCATAATGCAATGCCTGATTGGTGTATATCCACTTGGTGACATCATATGATTCAAGATTCAAGATTCAAGAGTTTTATTTGTCACATACACAGTTATATACAGAATATACAACCGGCAGTGAAATGTAAACAGGTCCGCTCCATGGACAGTGCAAATTCACAGTTAAAACACAAGGAGGAAAATATAGAAATAGGATAGATATATATATATATATAATATATATATATATATATATATATATATATATATATATATATATATATATATATATATATATATATATATATATATATATATATCTGTAGAATTATAAATAATCAAGTCAAGAGAAAAAAAAGTAAAAATAAGAATAAAGTGGAATAAAATAATTGAAGTAGACTGTGCAGTGAGTAAACTGTAGACTTATAAATATGTGGTTAACAAATGTATAAAGAGTATAATGTGCAAACAGGTTTATAACAGGTTGTTACACAGTAACAACGAGAACAGAAAGTGCAGTGCAATGTCAGTATGTTTATCCTGAAGTGAAGTCACGTGGTGTTAAGTGACTGAGTTCAGGAGTCTGATGGCCTGGGGGAAGAAGCTCCTCCTGAGTCTCTCAGTTTTGGCCATCAGGCTTCGGAAGCGCTTACCATATGGCAGCAGCGTGAAATGAGGGTTTGCAGGGTGATTAGAGTCCTTGATGATCTTAGTAGCTCTACCTTTGCAGCGTTTGATGTAGACGTCCTGCAGAGACGGGAGAGCTGACCCTGAGATACGCTCGGATAAGCGCACAACTCTTTGCAGGGCTTTGCGGTCATGACTGGTGCTGTTCCCATACCACGCTGTGATGCACTGAGTTAATACACTTTCTATCGCCCCTAAATAGAAAGTTTTCAGGATAGCTGGTGAAACCCTGAATTTCCTCAGCTGGCGCAGGTGGTGCAGTCTTTGCCTGGCTTTTTTCACCTGTGTCTGAATGTGAGCAGTCCAGGTCAGGTCCTCGGAGATGTTTACACCCAGGTACTTGAAGCTGCTCACTCTCTCTACTGGTGACCCGCTGATCATGAGGGGGGAGTATGTCCGTTGCTGTCTCTTCCTGAAGTCCACAATCATTTCTTTGGTCTTGCCAACATTCAGAGAGAGACAGTTGTCCTGGCACCATGATGTTAGATTGTTGTTGGAAATGAGGCCCAGGACAACAGTATCATCAGCAAATTTGATGATAATACTGTTGTCCTGGGCCTCATCTCCAACAATGCATGCATGGATTTCAATTTCTTTGCTATGCTAATGACATTATAATGTACCTCAGCTCTGATCACTCACTGACTCACTTACATGTATCAGGGTTATCAAGAATTGGTTGTCCCTGAATTTCCTTAAATTAAATTATAACAAAACTGAAATATTGATGATTGGCTCTGCTTCCTCAGTTACAAGAATAGACCTGTCCTTTGATATTCAAGACCCAGCTAAAAACATATCTATTTAATATGTATTTTGGATATTGTGGACATATGTGTTTGCAACGTGTATGTGGGTGTGCAAATGTATTGCACAATGTACTACTTCTTCTTCAATGTTAAAGTTCAATCAGAAAAAGACCAGATAAGTACGACTTGTTTGGAAGGGTTGCTAGGAAAAAGCCTCTTCTCTCTAAAAAGAACATGGCAGGGCAGCTTAGGTTTGTAAAGTTGCATCTGAACAAACCACAAGACTTCTGGAACAAAGTCCTTTGGAGAAAACCAAACACAGCATATCACCACAAACACGACATATCAAAAGTCAAGCACGTGGTGGAGGGGTGATGATTTGGGCTTGTTTTGCAGCCACAGGACCAGGGCACCTTGCAGTTATTGAGTTGATCATGAATGTATACAAAAAAACACATTTGACTCTTACAAAAAATGTAAGAGTCAAATGTGTGACCACTAAAGCTTGGCCACAATTGGGACATGCAACAGGACAATGATCCCAAGGCACCAACAAATCTACAACAGAATGACTGGAAAAGAAAATAATCAAAGGTGTTGCAGTGGCCCAGTCAGAGTCTGAAGATGTTTCTACAAGCTATTGAATAATGGGGTGTACTTAGTTTTTCAAGGGAAATCGCATACTATGCAAGTAGGTACTACATTTGAATTTGAACTTACTTTGCAACAAAAAGTATGTTCTATACAGTATGAACGTAATCTGGACATATTACATCCGCCATGTTGTCATTATCATGTAGCCTACCAGTGTCAGTTACGCCCCTTAACCTCCATTCATAAATCCTCTCCTGTGGCTTCATGGGATACTAAAGTGTCCATCGTATGGACACTTCAGAATCTTGTCGGAAGTAGTAAGGATATTCCGGGGACTTGTCACCTGTTTTTCAAATACTATGTATTCAGATATACTACTCTGTTGGCGCACTGTTTTTCGCCTACTATATAGTAGGGAAGTATTTGATTTCGGACGCAGCGATGGTTCCTCCATTTTGGCTTTATTTTTGTTAAATAAAAAATGACAGTGTAATATGTCATGTGTTGTTGTTCATCAGAGGTTGTATTCACCTAATTTTAAGACCTGCGAAAGACCAGAAGTCATAAAATCATAAAAATCAAAGCAAATGTACTTTCTTTTTCACATGATTGTAAGGCACACAAGGAGTCATCTGGGTAGTGCACTGCATGATGTGGAGTGAGATATTCATCGGTTCAATCCTCAAGGAAAAGTTCAAACAATTATAAAAATGCAAATCTATTTCATTAGGTTTGAAGATCACCTGAAGCAACTTTAGTGAACATTACTCAAAATTGGTGTCATCAAAGTAATTGATTTCATCATGATGTAAATTTAAATGTAAATGTTTAAATGTTGTGGAAGTTTTTAAGTTGTGGCACAAACGGTTAAAACGGTTTGGTGGCTACACCAAACGCTGCAAAGGTAGAGCTACTAAAATTATCAAGGACTCTAATCACCCTGCAAACCCTCATTTCACGCTGCTGCCATCTGGTAAGCGCTTCCGAAGCCTGATGGCCAAAACTGAGAGACTCAGGAGGAGCTTAACACAGTTAATCTGGGAGTATATCTCCCAGATGAAAGAGCTCAGAAAATTGTTTCCTAGGAGATTTCCAGAGCCGAAATGCATTTATAAGTGTCGTCTTTTTAAAAAACAATACGATCAGATGTGGAATTACCTTATGATTATATAACAACAAACATAATTCCTGACAGCACTTCAGTCAATAACTTAACAGTTACGTGTCTCTTTCAAAAGTAGATGATCAGATGAGAGTCTGACTGATGATTACAGAACACAAACACACAACACTTCAGTCAACAGCTCATTCTGCTCTCATGAAATTTTTTTCTCTGTGATTCTCTTGCTCAAGTCTACTATGATCCTGTTCTTCTAGATCTCTGTTACCTGCAGGAAATGGATGTGATCCTGTATGTTTGAAAGCTGCTCCAGCTCAGCGTCTCTCTTCCTCAGATCATTGATCTCCTGCTCCAGTCGCTCCAGTCGTCCTTCAGCTCGACTCACTGCAGTCTTTTCCCGATCTCTGATCCGCTGTGTGGCCTCAGAGCGGCTTCTCTCAATGGAGCGGATGAGCTCAGTGAAGATCCTCTCACTGTCCTCCACTGCTGTCTGTGCCGAGCGCTGTTAGGACACACATCACAATCACACAGTGGCTTCAGTGAGTCCTGACTGAGACTTCTCAAACTGCTCTTCTTCTCCAGACTCACCTTATGAGCCTCCACAGCCTCTCTCAGCTGCTGAAGATCTTTCTCTCTCTGCTGGATCCTCTGCTGGAACGACCTCTGCGTTTCCTTCAGCTGTTGCTAAAGCACAAACCAATAACAGAGATGTCACATTATACTACTGTCAGTATATAAAGTTTCATTAACAAAGTTCGGGAGGAGCACATTCAGCGAAAGAGGAAGCCGGTATATATAGCCATCTCTCACTTCTGTCCTGTGACAAGTTTCACAGCATCCCTTCATTGCCTTACTCTTGGCAGGTTTCTCTCCCAGTCAAGGAGGGGGAGTGCTCTGGGTTTGGGCCAATTTCCAAGCTTGGACCCCTCCCCCGGACAGCACGCCAAATATGCATATGTAGCGGAACAAACAGTGCTTTTGAGTGTATGTTTTTTTTCTTTTCTTTTTTTGTCTCTAACGTGTGCTAGCGAGTCATCCAATCACATACCATTTAGTGGGTATATAAACAGGAATTTAAGGCACTCGTATGTCAGAGCACCATTTGTGCGTAACTGCCCGTGGACCACCCTTTCCATTTTTTGCCTCCATTCCGCTTTCCGCTTCCTTTTGGACCATTGTCATTGTGGTTGGTTGGCGGCTGCCTTGTTTAACGTTCTCCCGCTATATTCCCATGCCTTATTGGCCTGCTGATGTCTGTCTGTGTGTGCCATCGGACTCGCGATTATAGCAACAACATGAAGGTATGTGCAATTACCGCTATTTACGCATATTCCTTTATGTAGTAAATCTTTTTATGTTTCATTCATTTTAGGAGGAATGTTTTGATTTGGGACCCATTGTGTTCAGTGCAGCCTACGGGGCAACGCTCTTTGATGCTGCTGCTAAACTGTTAGGGGCCAAGCACCAAAGGTGCAAAGGCACCTATTGAAATCATTGGCATTCTGATTATTAGGGGCCAAGCACCGATTATTCCGCCATTGGAGTCTATGGCGGCAGCCCATAGAACCGCTTGAGGGAATGTTATGAAATTTGGCACACTGATAGAGGACCGTCCACACTGAATCTCTAACTCAGTCCCTCTAGTGCCACCACCTGTCCAAAGTTTCACTCATATTTATGTTAATAACTTTTGAACCCTAAGGGCTATAAACAGAATTCCTTTTTTCTCTGATTCCTTGGCTCAAGACGATTCAATTGTAATTTTGTGTGATTTTTGTGTGAACATTTCCTGTGATTTTATCATGTACATTTTCCCGCCATTTTGAATTAACCGGAAAAACTATTTTTTCTAACTCCTCCAAGGCCGTTGCTCCAGTTTTCACAAAAATTTAACCAGATCATCTTCAGACCATGCCAACAAAAAGTTATGGAATTCAAGTTGATCTGTATAACTGTTCGCAAACAACGCGCAAACAAATCTTACATAGCGGTTGCAAAAATACACTTAAGGCTATATCTTTATCGTATTCAAACCAAACTTGGAACATGTCGTCACAAGCATGACCTGAGGCAACATGCAGTGTTTCGGCGCAGCGCCACCTACTGGTCCGGAGATATGATGGCTATTTTTGCTTGTAACTTCTGAACTGTTTGTCCAAAAATCATAAATGGTCTTGTTAGATTCAGGAGTCGATGCCGAGTTGACTGATATCCAATTTTACCATATCGGCCATTTTGGTTGTCAGCCACTTTGAATTATGTGCTAAAATGCTGTATTTTATGAACACATAAACAAATTGTTATGAAACTCGGTATGGGACATCACTATGATGCTCTGAAGAAGCCTGAGAAGTTTTGAAACAGCGCCACCTAGTGGATAATTTTCTTCCCAAATGCTTATAACTTTGGGTGTGGTTGACTTATTTTCACGAGAGTCATCTCCTTAGACTACTGAATTGTTGCTGAGTCCAACGATACTGGACTTGCTATGTTTCGGTATATGGTTTTTGCAGCGTTGTAATTTTGTGCTTAATAAATGTTAGCTGATATCTTCAAAACTGCTAGTCCGATCAAGACGAAACTAGCGTCAGAAGTTCAAAAACATAGGTCGATAGCTAAATACTAATACTTAAATGTCAAAATAGTGATAGTAAGGGGTAGTAAAATCCAATCAAATTCAGGTGTCAGTCATTTTTAACGTGTTTTTTCATATAAATGTCTATAACTCCGAAATATTTTCACCAAAATTGACACACATATGTATGGGCTCACTCTGAGGACACATTAAAAAATGGTGGGATTGTGCCTCTTGGTGGCACTATAATAGAACAAACATGAAATTCCCATTAACTACAATGCAGTGTTATGATATAAAATGCTATACTTTATGAATGCATTGATGTGTCATGCCTTTAAGGTACTCAAAAGGTTTTCGAGACAGCACCACCCTGTGGTCCATACTTACAATGAAATGTACAAATATGCTAATAACGTCTGACTAAATTAGCCTATTGTAATGAAACTGGTCTCAATAGATTTCCTGGGTCACACTGAGAACATAGATACCACGTTTGTCATATTTGGTCGAACTTCCTGTCAGCTATCTTAATTTGTTTTCAAAAAATGTTCAAACTCCACCTAGACCGTTTATCCAATTTTCACCAAAATTTTATTGCATCATCTCCAGAACGTGCTGATAAAAAGTTATGGTTATGGTTTGTCGATAGACGAAACCGTTTTTGTATAACACAGCAACAAATTTAAGGCAAGATGCCAAAACGCCTGTTGAGGCTACATCTCAGCAATGCCTTAACATACTGACACCAAACTTTATAAGTGTTATTGTCACCTCACTCTGACCAATGTAGGTTTGCGAGTCAGTCACATCGAAGTCTTTCCAACCATCCCCATACACACGGCTACCCTCTAAGTTTGTCATTTGAAGTATATCATTTTCAATTGATGGTGTAATGAAAAGCTCAAATGCTGATTTTATATGTTGGAGTCCTATAGTGAGCCCTGGAACCATTTTTATGACATTAGCAGCACTAAGTCTACCCTGTCGTTCAAGTGGGGAGTGGGATCATGATAACTTTCCATTTTTGGAAGGTAATGGGTCTGCTGGTGGTTGAGAAACAACAGGAGGGTCAACACTCATTGTCATCTGAGGAGGATGCCTTATAATCAGGGTCCTCCTCAATATTATCATCAGTCTCAGACACATTCTCCTCTATGTCACTTTCACTGTCAAAGGACTGAGACAAATCTCATTGACAGAAAATCTTTGCTTAGATGTCATTTTCAAATGAGATAGATAGAGAATATAAAGACAGAGCACAAAAAGAAATGGTTTAGAATGGCTTCTGTTCACACTTTTATAATGTTGGCTCCTCCCCTTTGTTGGGTAAACCATGAGAATTATGTTTTCCCCTCCCCCCGAGCACGGGAAACATCAAAGTTCTCATGAGAATTATTTTATATGGTTAGGTTAGGTTTGAGCCCTAAACAGAGGGAAGTTTTGAATATTATATTGAATATGTAAAATTATAATGAACATTGTAAAATTATAACATGTTATAGTGACCTCAATAAAACAACCCAAATAAATGTGTGTACAATTTTGATATTTCTTATGTTTTATTTAGCTAAAAGAGCCTGGGGTCAAATTGACCCCAAGGAACACCGATGCTACAAAATGTGTACAAGACATTGAAAAAATATCAGCAGGTTAATTTTATGTTTATGAGGTTGTCCCCATTAAATTAGGAAAAGTCATTAAAACTGAAGCAAAAAAATAAATAAAAAAATTGACGTAAAAATAGGAGGATTATGAAAAAAAGACTCACAATTCACAATACATAAATATAAAAGTACAATTCATGTCACATCCATTTAATTTATCAGTCACTTGCAGAGTTGAGAATTTTAATGGCATTCAGAAGGAAAGACCTCTTAAACATTTTTGTTTGCTAGAGGGGTTCTGTACCGCCTTCCTCATTTCAAGGGCTCAAATTGATTAAAGAGAGGGTGAGAGCTATCAGCTATCTGCAAGGATAACTCTCGCTTCTTTGTCCTTTTGATATTGATTGCTCTTGTCTGCCTTGCTGCAGAGAGTGTTTGAAGCTCTGTACAGCTTTGCTTTTGAATCTCTATTTGATATCTTTTCTTTGTTGTTTATACTGCTAAATATAACTTACTCATCACCATATATTGTTTAATATTGCCTATCACATTTGACATTGCTGCTCACATTCAGACACAGGTGAAAAAAGCCAGGCAAAGACTGTACCACCTGCGCCAGCTGAAGAAATTCAGGGTTTCACCAGCTATCCTGAAAACTTTCTATTTAGGGGCGATAGAAAGTGTATTAACTCAGTGCATCACAGCGTGGTATGGGAACAGCACCAGTCATGACCGCAAAGCCCTGCAAAGAGTCGTGCGCTTATCCGAGCGTATCTCAGGGTCAGCTCTCCCGTCTCTGCAGGACGTCTACACCAAACGCTGCAAAGGTAGAGCTACTAAGATCATCAAGGACTCTAATCACCCTGCAAACCCTCATTTCACGCTGCTGCCATCTGGTAGCGCTTCCGAAGCCTGATGGCCAAAACTGAGAGACTCAGGAGGAGCTTCTTCCCCAGGCCATCAGACTCCTGAACTCAGTCACTTAACACCACGTGACTTCACTTCAGGATAAACATACTGTCATTGCACTGCACTTTCCGTTCTCGTTGTTACTGTGTAACAACCTGTTATAAACCTGTTTGCACATTATACTTCTTTGTACATTTCTGTTAACCACATATTTATAAGTCTACAGTTTAGCTTTAGACACTCAGATAAATCCCAACACATAGAGACTCTTTCACCTAGATATTATCACATAGAGACTGTGTCTGTTCCTCGAATTAGTAAATACAAAAAACCATCAAAACCATTCAACAGTAAAAACTTAATTGATGTCCAACAAATAAACAACAGATATAATACAGATGAACAAATAATAAAGCTTGGGTTGCTGAATATTCGATCCCTTTCCCCAAAAGCGCTTATTGTTAATGATATAATTACAGATAATAATCTAGATGTGCTGTGTTTGACAGAAACCTGGCTAAAACCTGACGACTACATTACTTTAAATGAGTCCACCCCACAAGATTATTGTTATAAACACGAGCAGCGTCTGAAAGGTAAAGGGGAGGGTTGCTGTAATTTATAATAATATCTTCAGTATTACTCAGAAGTCTAGTTTCAAATATAATTCTTTTGAAGTTTTGGTGCTTTATGTAGCATTATGTAGTGTAATTGATAAATCCCGTTTGACATTTGTGTTGGCTACTTTATACAGGCCACCAGGGCACAATACAGACTTTATCAAAGAATTTGCTGACTTTCTATCAGAGTTAGTACTGGCTGCAGATAAAGTACTAATTGTTGGTGATTTTAATATCCATGTAGACAATGAAAAAGACGCATTGGAATTAGCATTTAGAGACATTCTAAACTCTATTGGAGTAAGTCAACACGTGTCAGGACCTACTCATCACTTTAATCATACTCTAGACCTAATATTGTCACATGGAATAAATGTTGATACCATTGAAATTCTGCAGCAGAGCGACGACATCTCAGATCATTACCTAGTATCATGTATACTTAATTTAGCTAAGGCTGCAAAGCCGTCCCCTTGCTTCAAATATGGTAGGACTATCACTGCCGCCACTAAAGATTGCTTTGTAAATAATCTTCCTCATCAGTTTCATCTCCTCAGCATCCCAGATAGCTTAGAAGAACTCGATTTTGCAACAGAAACTATTGACTCTCTTTTTTCCATCACTTTAGACACAGCTGCTCCCCTGCACTTAAAGAAGATTAACAAAAATTGTCCAATGCCGTGGTACAATGAGCACACTCAGGCCCTCAAAACAGCAGCCAGAAAAATGGAGCACAGTTGGAAAAAAACAAAACTAGAGGTTTTTCGCAATTCGTGGAAAGAGAGCATGATCGCATACAGAAAGGCTGTAAAAACTGCTAGATCTGCTTATTTCTCAACTCTCTTAGAAGAAAACAAACACAACCCTAGGTATTTATTTGATACAGTGGCTAAATTAACCAAAAATAAAGCTTTTGATGTTTGTAAACAGCACAGCAGTAATGACTTTGAACTTCTTTACGTGTAAGATTGATAAAAGTAGGAAGAAAATTATAACCATGCAATAGTCTACTACAGTATCACATCAGTTACTTGATCTTAGCGCTGCATTCGATACTATCGACCACAACATTCTTTTGAATAGACTCGAAAATTACATTGGCATTAGTGGAACTGCATTGGCATGGTTTAAATCATACTTATCTGAGCATTATCAGTTTGTAGCAGTAAATGAAGAGATGTCACACCGATCACAAGTTCAGTATGGAGTACCGCAGGGCTCAGTGCTAGGACCATTGCTCTTCACCCTGTACATGCTACCACTGGGAGATATCATTAGGAAGCATGGCGTTAGTTTTCATTGTTATGCTGACGATACTCTATATTTCTTCACTCCCTGACGAAACTTACCAATTCATAAAATTAACGGAATGCATAGCTGATATAAAACATTGGATGACCAGTAATTTCCTGCAACTTAATTCAGAAAAAAATGAAATTTTAATTATTGGACAAAAATCTTTCACTTGAAAGCCACGTTTCTAACATCTGCATTCTACCATCTTAAAAATATATCTAAATTACGGCACATGCTTTCAATGCAAAAGGCTGAACAGTTAATTCATGCGTTCATGAGCTCAAGGCTAGATTACTGTAATGCTCTACTGGGTGGTTGCCCTGCTCGCTTAATAAACAAACTCCAGCTGGTCCAAAACGAAGCAGCTCGAGTTCTTACTAGAAACAAGAAGTATGACCATATTAGCCCGGTTCTGTCAACACTGCACTGGCTCCCTATTAAACATTGCGTAAATTTTTAAATCTTGCTTATTACTTACAAAGCACTAAATGGTTTAGCTCCCCAGTACTTGAGCGAACTCTTAATGCATTATACTCCATCACGTCTATTGCAGTCTCAAAACTGAGACAGTTGATAATACCTAGATTATCAAAATCAACTGCAGGTGGTCGATCCTTTTCCTGTTTAGCGCCTAAACTCTGGAACAGTCTTCCTAGCATTGTTCAGGAAGCAGACACACTCTGTCAGTTTAAATCTAGACTAAAAACACATCTCTTTACTATGGCTTACACATAAAACATTATCAATTTCTATTATTCAAATCAGTAAATGATTGTTAGGCTGCATTAACTAGGTCAGCCGGAACCGGGAACACTTCCCATAACACCTGATGTACTCATTGCATCATAAGAAGAATGGCATCTACGCTAATGTTAGTCTCTCTGTTTATCCCGAGGTTTACTGCAGTCAGCCGGATCCGGGCCGTATCCAGATCAGATGGTGGACCTGCGCCTGGACATGACCAACGCATCCCTGAAATGTCTGCAGAGAGCGTGTCAATTAAACTTTCCCCTGTAAATGTTAAGGCCGCATCGACACGACATCCTCATTAAATCCGTCTCCATCATGACGACTCCAATCTTTTGAATAAACTTACGAATCTCTATTTACCTAATATGAATTAAGACCTGCTATGTTGCCAGAATTATAATCATACACTGTTTGTTCGTCGGCCAGAGGAGAACTGGCACCCCGACTGAGCCTGGTTTCTCCCAAGGTTTTTTTCTCCATTCTGGCCCTGAAGGAGTTTTGGTTCCAGGGGCCACTGAGTTCTCTAAAAAGAAATAGCATCTTTTAAAAATGTTTTTGGAATTTTCAACAAATCTCACCTGTGAGTCCAAAATCAAGCCCAGATATTTAAAATTCTCCACTATTTCAACTTGTTGACCCTCAAGTGAAATTTTCTGAATCATCATGTCTCGTTTTGTACACATAAGTAATTCTTTTGTCTTAGCGACACTGATTTGAATTGACCAAATTTCCATGGCTTTAGTGTGATAGACAGTCCTGTGTTGACACCAAGATTAACAAGCCTTTTTAAGAGAATATGAGTCTTCATTGAATTAAATGCTGAACTAAAATCTACACATAAAACCCTGACATTGTTTTGGATGTTTGGATACATGAGATGTTTTGTAACTGTGTTAAGTAAAGTCAATACAGCATCATCTGTGCCTCTATTACTCTTATATGCAAACTGAAGTGGATCTAACATAGAGGCCACAGTTGAAGTTAGATGATTAGCTAGAATCCGCTCCATAGTTTTACACAGTATTGAAGTTATTGCAATTGGCCGGAAATCATTTAGCATACTTGCACCTGGCTTTTTTGCCACAGGCCTGATTATTGAGTATTTCCACAGTTTCGGCACTGTGCATGTGTCTAGAAGAAACTGAAACAGCCTTGTGAAAACTCCTTTTAGTTGAGGGACACCAGCTTTAAGTAGGCGAGCTTTTAATCCATCGGGGCCAGTGGTCTTATTTGGCTTCAATTTACTAAGACTTGCCATAACACCAGCCTCGTTGATAACTATTGATGTTTCTACAGGGAGATTATTGCATATCTCATCACATTCTGTCTTAACGTCCACAGTGTCAAATCTGCCGTAAAAGTTATTCAAGTGATTAATAAAGGTTTGGCTATTATTTACAGAACTATCATCTTTTTATTAGACCTACCCATTAATACATTTAATCCCTTTTGGTGTTTGAGTCTGAACCTCCTAGCAGGTGTTTTGTTTCCCTTTTGTTTGGTTTATTAACTAAATGCTTTTCATATGGTCTTTCAATTTCATCTAGGCTAAGAATTAGTATCATAATCAACTATTTTTTGTTTATTTGTAAACTGTTTGGGTTAATTTCGTCCTTTGATGCGGGAGCCAAGGCTTCAAGGCAGGCTGCTAGTAGGCCCTCGTGTGCAGTGGTGGGACTCTGTCACAGAGTTAAGTGTGATTATGCTTAACTTTACTAGTGTGTGTGTGTGTGGTGAGACCTATGCACATGGTGGTAAGATTGTGATGTAGTAGCCTGGTGCTCATTAAACTAGCTTACCTGCCATTGGCATTATTCATTATATAATGAATAACCGAAGTGACGCTATAAACGACTATAAAGTTATAAAACTATAAAGTTCAATTTCTACTGTTCACTTCTGCTGAGTGTGAATGATGTTACCTGATCATATGGGTGCCAATATAAAGTGTCAGCATTATTTCATCAGTGTCTAGTTTAAAGTTCATACCTGTGTCTCTGTCCTCTGAGCTGCAGCTGATACAGTGTCGTGGTTTTTATGTTCATCCATCACACAAAGCACACATATACACGTCTGATCAGTGCGGCAGAAAACCTCAAGGACTTTATCATGCGTTTGGCAGATCATCTCCTGCAGTCGTCCAGTGGCATCGGTCACTTTATGTGGCTTACGAGAGTGAAATTCCTCATGACGGTCAAAATGAGTTTGACAGTAAGACTCCAGACACACCAGACAGGACTTGACGGCTTTGTGTTTTCTTCCAGTACAGACGTCACACTGCACATCTCCAGCTCCAGCGTAACAGTCCTCAGGAAGTTTAGCCTTCTTCAGTTTCTCCACCACTTCAGCCAGCATGGTGTTTTTAGCTAAAGCAGGTCTTGGACTGAAGGTCTGTCTGCACTGAGGGCAGCTGTAGACTCTCATCTGATCCTCCTGATCCCAGCAGCCCGTAATACAGATCTTACAGTAACTGTGTCCACAGGGAATGGCCACTGGATCCTTCAGGAGATCCAGACACACCGGACACACAAACTCATTCTGATCCACTGAAATTCTGACTTCTGCCATTTTACTGCTTAAATACAGAGACACAAACACACAACTTCACTTGAGTTTCATTTTATCTGAACTGAAGAGTTTCCTGTTTCCTGCTTCTGTGTTTGAGTGAAGTGTGCAAAACACGTGTCTGCAAATCTGTAAAGCAGGTTCCTCATTCCTGGTGTAGTGGGTTTCAGTCTGTGTTGTGTTTTCTTCTTAATAAAAGAGATCCCACATGATGATGCAGTTGTCATGTGATTTACTCTTGGTTTCTCTCAGTTTCCCTATCAAAATATAACATACACCATCAGACACTTCTAACAAGGAGAATATCTGGTCAGTGCCTCTCATCGCCATGACATCACAGGAAAGAGAGAGGGAATCCGTAAATTATATCAGCTTTACCCTCACGCTTACACAACGTAATGGTGCTTCCTTAACATTTTATTCAACAAATGTAACTAATTTTAAAAAAGGGTATATATATATATATATATATATATATATATATATATATATATATATATATATATATATATATATATATATATACACACTCACATATATACACTCATGTAAGGTCCATCCGTTAGCCCAAGGACGGAATCTAACGGCCTGGTCGAAGGACTTCTGCGTGTTCGCCTTCTCAGCACTTCTGTTGGATTCACTTAATTTATGACCATCGAATTTTAAATCTGACTCCATGAATAATTTGATCTTACTCCAATTCTTTGTAACTTTGTTACATTTGTTACATTTGTAACTTAACAGCTGATCATAAGTTTAGTTGTGATTTAATTTAGATCTTTGATTTCTCTTAGTATCTCTTAATTTCAAATACTCGTTCCTCCATGGGACCCGGAGTCGCTCAGAGGATAATGCTCGCGATTATAATTACATTACCTCACGGACGCAAATTAGTCAGTTCTGATATTACAGAGGATTACAGAGTGAACTATTTTACCTTTAAGTGAGTCGCAAATGCTTACTCATAACAGAAAGTGTAATTTTAGCAATAGTCACGAGAGCTGTAACTTGATAATAACAGTGACACCCAGAAATCAGATTGCCCCTCATGCTTAGCGCCATGCTCCGGTCATGGGGTCCTCGGTATGAATCTGCCCTGACAGAAAGATTTACGGAAACTCCTACAAACTCCTCATGCGACACTACTTGAGTAATGACTTATGAAAAATACAGAATAAATCAAGATTAGCATTTATTTTGGCCAGACAGAACTTAAAGAACATAATTAAACATGAATCCATGGTACACAACTTTCAGCATAAAATACAATTAAGTAATATGAAAATAGTTTCAAAATATATTGGCACAATACATACAGAGTGTGTGTCTGCTCAATATGACACCGACACAACACTGCATGTGTCTACAGAATGTTCCCCAAATGCCCGTGTCTCCTTATACCCAGACCAGAACAAAGGGTTGTAACTATTTGCAACACAAACACCTAGTTTGGGGAGAAGATCAGATATCTTTGGAGAATCTCAAAAGAGAACACAAGTCTCCAATCTTTCTAACCCTATCAGTGACTTCAGTGACCATTTTTAAAAGACACCAGACATGAAAGGGATAAAACAATAGATTCACAAGATAAATCATATGTAGTATATCTGCATTCTGGGACTTGAATCAGGGGGAAGGGGGAAAGGGAGGTAGAGAGGGGGAGAGGGTTTTGGTCAGGGCGGTGTCCTACAGTTTCTCTGTGAGATCTTCTCTTCAGATTGAGTTTTATTGTTTTAATGCAGGGTGTTGGATCTCAGCTTTTGTCTTAGCAGTAAAACCGCTCCTTACAGACGACCCTGGCCCCTTGGGACAAATTCATATGAGTTTCCAAGGGGACATATTTGGATATTCCCTGTTTCCATATTTTGGATGTTGTTTCCGTAGTGTTCATGGTGCTGATCCTTGTTAACAGCACAAGTCCATGGGTGCAGGAATCAAGTAGTCACCTGAAATAGCAACATTAAGACAGGCTGAACATGAAGATGAAAACACTGCAAAAACACACCTCTGGCACAGTCCCTTTAGGTGTAGGCGACTGGACTATCGCAATTGGACAGGATATCTATGATCCTGTTGGTCAGGTTTGCTTCCACCTGCACTTGATTGTGATAGTTTTCAGTCTGTAGAATGACTTGTTGTCCCAAGTCTGTTGTGTCCATTAGCAGAAAGTGTCTTTACACTTTGAGGAAGCATCTGTGTCCTGTCCTCCCCAGGATTCTTAGGTAGCTGACCCTTTGAGAAGTCCTCAGTCTCCTTCAAGCAGAAGGTTTGGTTTGCCGGGCAGGTCAGATCTCCATGGGTGAAGGAATCATTTCACTGATGATGCTCCATTGTGTGTGAGACACCTGAACAACTTCTGAATAACCATGCAATAATTGAACACTGATGACTTTCTGGTTATTGTGAGATGGGAAAAGAGAGTTGTTGGATAAACACAAGAACATAAGAATAACAACACATGATAAACTCATGTCAGAAGTGCGAGTGGTAAATACGGTCTCATTTCTCAGGGTCAAATATTTAGTGAGGTCTCATTTGATAGCCAGATTCTTCACTGACATGGAAGTGGAATTTAAACGTGGTCTGGATGAATTACAGGAAGGGCAACAAAACATCAATATAACAAGTATATTTACCAGAAGTATGCATAATCAAAATATATCACATAATTAAACATGGAATTACACAATTTAATAATTGTTATTATAAAAGTGTCTATATCAGTTGTTTTTACTTTCAAATCATTACTGAAAGCTAATATTTCAATCAAATCACTTAGAGAATGAGATTTACAGAAACAGAGATTTAAAATCTCTAGTTTAGCCTTTGCACTCATCTTCTGTGCATTTGATGTACAGGCTAAGACACACTCAATAAGGCAGGTCTGACTGAGAATAGTTTTATTAATTGATAGAAATGCCTGCACTCTGCATCTAACTCTTTTAGATATATTTTCATTGTCATTAGTGATATGTTGGAAACTAGGGGGCCCTCCCAGTTTGCAACAATACCAATGACTGGACATAATAAAGATTTTGTCCATCAATTTACTAATCAATTAATTGTCAATCAATTGATGTGTGTCGATAGCCATGCACATGTTTTATGCACCTTACATGAAATACATATAGGAAGTTGACATGGCTGTAAGCCATAAACTTGTTCAACCTAACTGAAAAGGAATTATGAAAATAATTGCCCTTGTCCTATATGTATGAAGGTGAATAATGTATGATAGATTTGCATTATATTAATGATTTTGCCCTGGATAGTCCTATGATCTATTCCAGGTAGAGATGTTGTGTGGTTTTAGAGTTAAAAGTGTGTGTGTGTGTGTGTGTATGTTGTGTATAGGAGATGGGTGGTGTCTATCCTACCATAATCTGTGTTGTATAATTTAGTTCCAGTTTTTACACTGGGAAGCCATGTAGCTATGTGTGCTGTGGGGTGTGAATGGCTTCATGAAGTATCTTCACTCCCATCTCCTATGTTAAGTTTGTGTGTGTATGTTGGCTGATGCGGCCAGCCCAGACCCTTGTGGAGTCTGGGTCTGAAGAGTGGCAGCCATCAGCCTGAAAGGAAAACAAACACAGAGAGAGAAACACAGAGAGAAACACAGTCTAATATTGGACCTTTACACAAATTTCACTAAGATAGATGGTGCTATCTTATTTTTTCTTCAATGGCCTTAGCCAGACAGTTGTTGCATATGGCTTTAATCTGTTAAGGTTTTATGCCATTATGAGAGAATTTGTTTTAGTTTACAAAGACATGGATCACCATCATGATTATGTTTCTGTAAAGGAAAAAGGTCAAATAAACTGATTTATAATGGTCAGATCTGACTGCTGGTGTGTAAATGCAGTCAGACCCGTTACACCTTAAGCTGTTGTTGCAGTTGCGTTTACTCAATCTGCTGTATTGTGATCATTATCACACTCAGGTCCCCTGGGGGGATCTCTTTGAATGATGCTGTTTATACAAGCCAGATCTGGGTTTAGAGCAACAGGTTCTTTGGTATTTATGGTGTCTTTCAAACTCTTGACCATTTGGATCTCTGTGGTGTGTAAACCCTGTGGAGTCAATGTCTGAGATTAACATAACACACAGCTTTTCATTACATTCCCGGTAAATAACTTTCCCGATCAGATCCCATCCCATCTAACGCTCCCAGTGAGGAGGTTGCTAAAACTTGCACCCCTTTGTTTGTCATTGCATCACAATGGAAAGCTTGCACCTCCTCTCTCTCCTGGGTTTGAGATTGGAATGTAAATGATTAGGTCTTGAATGAATTCAGCCTATTCAAGTTACAGCAATCAGGTTAATCATTTAACTGGGCATTGTAATTTTTCTCATTAAAGATTCTTGCACAAATAGAAGGTAAAGAAGTTCTTTCTCTTTAGGTTTTTCACTTCAGTTTTCTTTCTTAACGTTAATTTCTTTAACCATCTATGTTCTCCTTCCCATCATTTCAACACTGATAGTGCTCTTGCCGTCTTGTTCCCTAATGCACATCCCATCTTTCTACATTCTGATCCTTCTTCTACTCCTTCAACAATCTTTCATCCTCTAAATAATGCTGAATCATCATGAGATCAAAAGCCATTCCTAGCCATTACAATATAATTTACATTATAATCATAATATAAATCATATTATATTAAAATAGTATGAATTAAAAATAATTTTATTTGCTGGTCTCAAGAGGGTCTCTGCTGAGTCCTGTGTCCAGAATAATGTGTTATAATCTCACTGATCTTTCAGATTGGCCCTGCAGCTCCTGCTGTGCTGGCGGGATCATTGTGTGACAGCAACAAGACCAAACTGGAAACCAGTTATCAACTTAGATGCTGTGGACGTTCAATAAACTGCAAACGCTGAGCGCACGGGTCAATTCATTGCTCAATTTAAAGATTTTGTGACTACACAATATAGAATTGGGCACAATTTTCTTATTTTTAGATATTATCAATTGCATTCTTTGGAGAATCTATTTGCATATAAAAAGAAAGGTTTGACAAAGACAGGTCTGATGAAGAAAGACAAGGTTCATCTTTGTTCTGTTAATTTTCTCAGTCTCTTTTGAGACACTAATGAAGACACAAAAGTGCAGCGATTCCAATGTCTGAAATAAGACCCTAGTAAAGCGCTATATTTCACAACACATTTATAATTGTGACATCAGTCCTGACTCAGTTTTGTCCACCTTCACATTTTACACACAAAGGATTGCAGTGAGATCTTTTCCAGTAAGATTTTGTTCACACGTTAACGTGGCCATTTGTTTTTTTTCTTTGCTGTGTTGTTGCAGCAAAGCAAATAAACAAATGTAACTGGACCTTTAACTTACAGCCTTCTTTTGAGTACCGAAATAAAATTTCCTCTCTTGCTGCGTATGCAAACAAGGAGAATTTTAAAGCAAGGGATATCATTTCTACTCTACGCTGTTGCTTTCATCATGTTCTGATAAGCACTTTGGTTGTCTAATTCTCAAGCCTTCATCGGATTTATACAGTATTCAATATATTCCCAACATTTCTAAAAGCAAAAAAATGGACTTACCATCACAGCTGAAGAAAGAGAAGGAAATCACCTCTTGCTTGTTGTAATCCCAATACTTCGCTGAAAAGACACTCGCATCCTGGAGATCACGGAGGTCCGGGTCACCATTTTGTAAGGTCCATCCGTTAGCCCAAGGACGGAATCTAACGGCCTGGTCGAAGGACTTCTGCGTGTTCGCCTTCTCAGCACTTCTGTTGGATTCACTTAATTTATGACCATCGAATTTTAAATCTGACTCCATGAATAATTTGATCTTACTCCAATTCTTTGTAACTTTGTTACATTTGTTACATTTGTAACTTAACAGCTGATCATAAGTTTAGTTGTGATTTAATTTAGATCTTTGATTTCTCTTAGTATCTCTTAATTTCAAATACTCGTTCCTCCATGGGACCCGGAGTCGCTCAGAGGATAATGCTCGCGATTATAATTACATTACCTCACGGACGCAAATTAGTCAGTTCTGATATTACAGAGGATTGCAGAGTGAACTATTTTACCTTTAAGTGAGTCGCAAATGCTTACTCATAACAGAAAGTGTAATTTTAGCAATAGTCATGAGAGCTGTAACTTGATAATAACAGTGACACCCAGAAATCAGATTGCCCCTCATGCTTAGCGCCATGCTCCGGTCATGGGGTCCTCGGTATGAATCTGCCCTGACAGAAAGATTTACGGAAACTCCTACAAACTCCTCATGCGACACTACTTGAGTAATGACTTATGAAAAATACAGAATAAATCAAGATTAGCATTTATTTTGGCCAGACAGAACTTAAAGAACATAATTAAACATGAATCCATGGTACACAACTTTCAGCATAAAATACAATTAAGTAATATGAAAATAGTTTCAAAGAGTCATATCTGGCACAATACATACAGTGTGTGTGAGTGTCTCTTATGACACTGACACAACACTGCATGGGGGCTTCTGTCTACAGAATATTCCCCAAATGGCAGCCCTGCTACCCTTCCTTAAATACCCAGACCAGAACAAAGGGTTGTAACTATTTGCAACACAAACACCTAGTTTGGGGGAGAGGATCAGATATCTTTGGAGAGACCACTCAAAAAGAGAACACAAGTCTCATATGTTTCAATCTTTCTAACCCTATCAGTGACTTCAGTGATGTTGAGACCATTTTACCAATCGCACTATGACCTTTAAAAAGACACCAGACATGAAAGGGATAAAACAATAGATTCACAAGATAAATCATATGTAGTATATCTGCATTCTGGGACTTGAATCAGGGGGAAGGGGGAAAGGGAGGTAGAGAGGGGGAGAGGGTTTTGGTCAGGGCGGTGTCCTACAGTTTCTCTGTGAGATCTTCTCTTCAGATTGAGTTTTATTGTTTTAATGCAGGGTGTTGGATCTCAGCTTTTGTCTTAGCAGTAAAACCGGTCCTTACACTCACACATATATACACTCACACATATATACACTCACCTGTCAGGATTATTAGGAACACCACACTATTACTGTGTTTGACCCCCTTTCGCCTTCAGAACTGCCTTAATTCTACGTGGCATTGATTCAACAAGGTGCTGAAAGCATTCTTTAGAAATGTTGGCCCATATTGATAGGATAGCATCTTGCAGTTGATGGAGATTTGTGGGATGCACATCCAGGGCACGAAGCTCCCGTTCCACCACATCCCAAAGATGCTCTATTGGGTTGAGATCTGGTGACTGTGGGGGCCATTTTAGTACAGTGAACTCATTGTCATGTTCAAGAAACCAATTTGAAATGATTCGAGCTTTGTGACATGGTGCATTATCCTGCTGGAAGTAGCCATCAGAGAATGGGTACATGGTGGTCATAAAGGGATGGACATGGTCAGAAACAATGCTCAGGTAGGCTGTGGCATTTAAACGATTCTCAATTGGCACTAACGGGCCTAAAGTGTGCCAAGAAAACATCCCCCACACCATTACACCACCACCACCAGCCTGCACAGTGGTAACAAGGCATGATGGATCCATGTTCTCATTCTGTTTACGCCAAATTCTGACTCTACCATCTGAATGTCTCAACAGAAATCGAGACTAACACAACGAAAAGAGCTCTGATCATGTTGTTTCATTCATACTTCGATATGTTTACAAGTAAACTCTACATACAAAAAAAAAACAAAAAAAACAAAAAAACAATTTGATTTGGGTAGTGCTTCTGGCCAATACATCTGCTGCTTCTTTGATAACACACATGAAATCCATATTCTCAAGACACGCATTCCTCAGGTGGTTTGCAGCGATAATGGGCTGTGCTACAGTGACAAAGGCTTCCAGAAGTTTACTGAAATATATGGGTTACAACACGTGACATCGAGCCCATAGTCGAATGGAAAAGCAGAGAAAGGAGTACACAGAGTGAAACTACTACTCAAAAAAGCAGTGGACAGTCAGTCAGATCCTTATTTAGCTCTGCTGAATTACTGTGTATCTCCACTAGAACATGGTGTGTATCCTGCGGAAATCCTAATGGGGTGCAGATTGTGAACCACACTTCTTAGCAACACCAAACAAGAACAAATACCTGAAAAGGAAACAAAAGCACCAGAAACAAAAAGCAAATTATGACCAGGCATCAAAAAACCTAAAACCACTCTCCAATAATGACACAGTAAGGCTTAAAGTAAGACTAAAAGAGCCACAGTCCTTGAGGAGATGAACCCATGATCTTACAATGTCAGGACAGAGGATGGTCAAATCCTGAAATCAGATGAGTCTGCTGAAAACAAAAGAGACAGTACTAGTGGATATACATACAGATGTCACACACTGTGCAGTGTCACCAACAACATCTGAGACATTTCCAGTACTAGATGACAATGAACCAACTCAAGAAATGGATTCAGATTTGCATTCACCTGTACTGAGAAGATCGAGACGCACAGTAAAGCCTAATTTGGTGCAGTACATCTTGTATAATTTGTGGTTAGCTTATCTATAAGCTTAAATAATTAGTTGTAATAAGTTGTTTACGTCTAAAGCAAAGGGGATGTAGGGATAGTGTATTTGTATATGTAAGTACCAAAACTAACCACTAGGTGTCAGTATCATTAAACTTGCCTGTGAGTCAGTAGAATAGATAAGAAACATTACAAATCGGGAGATTGCTGGATCCTGAAACAGCAAATGCTATGCTGGACAATGTATTTGAGTTTCTGGATCAAAATCTGTTAATATTGATATGTATCATATTAATGTGTTTGATATGTTTTGTTTTGCATAACCGTTTTTATTATAAAAGGTGCACTATGTAACTTTTCTGTCCACTAGAGGTCGCCTATTCAAAACAAAGGCGTAGTCTGATGATGCCATGCTTGAGCGCAGAATCTTGGAACATGTGGTCTTCACCTCACAGCCGGTGGGAAAGAATCGGGATAGGACTCGGGCAGAAATCATGTTCATTGATGCAATTATTAACCTCCTAAGACCCAAGCTTTGGTTTGGCTTGCATTTTAGATTTCTTCTAGCTATTTGGGGTTTGGAGGAACCAGTTAATATAATAAAAAGATATTATCTTTGAACATGAAGCTCATTTTGAGAAAAATTATGTCCACATATGTGGACACTCGGTCTGTACCTACAAAAAAAAGTCACCATTGTATAACACAGTGCAAATCTCTTTTATTTACAGCCTAAATGGTGTTCCTGAACAATTTTCATTGTTACTGTTACATATATAACCATTTCAACCTCTGAACATGGATATGGAAAAACAAAATTTATAAGAAACAAGCTATCCTATCCCAAAAAAATCTTGGCAATTTGCTTATTTTTCATTTTTCCTTTTTTGTAACACTCTAAAACTTCAACTAATCCAAACTAGGAATGTCCTTTATGTCTGTGAAAGACAACACACATTCTGAGGTCCAGAGTGCTCTGGAGGAGGTTTTCATCAAGGATGTCTCTGTACATTGCTGCATTCATCTTTCCCTTGATCCTGGCTAGTATCTCATCTCCTGCCGCTGAAACACATCCCCACAGCATGATGCTGCCACCACCATGCTTCACTGTAGGGATGGGATTGGCCAGGAGATGAGTGGTGCCTGGTTTCCTCCAGACATGACACTTCTAATTCAGGCCAAAGAGTTCAATCTTTGTTTCATCAGACCAGAGAATTTTGTTTTTCATGGTCTGAGAGTCCTTCAGGTGCCTTTTGGCAAACTTCCATCTAGCCACTCTTCCACACAGGCCTGATTGGTGGAGAGCTGCAGAGATGGCTATTCTTCTGGAAGGTTCTCCTCTCTCC
This sequence comes from Paracanthobrama guichenoti, assembly GCA_018749465.1. NCBI lineage: Eukaryota > Metazoa > Chordata > Actinopteri > Cypriniformes > Gobionidae > Paracanthobrama > Paracanthobrama guichenoti. The sequence continues at coordinate 22,328,570 of CM031946.1, read as the reverse complement.
ACAGAGAAACGCTGGAGCTCTGTCAGAGTGACCATGGTCACCTCTCTGACTAAGGCCCTTCTCCCCCGATCGCTCAGTTTGGCCGGGCGGCAGAGTATCCATTCGGCATATGTATTTATTTTATTTATAAATACATTTGCAAAGATTTCAAACAAACTTATTTCATGTTGTCACTATATAGTTGACATTATATAGGGTATTGTTTGCAGAATTTTGAGGAAAATAATGAATCTCCAGTACTAATTCCAGTGTATTTGACAGAGGAATATGCAATGATATCATGAGAAAAATTTAAAAATTATTAAAATTAAATAAAAATCAATGTAAAGTTATTTATCACACATGCAATGTCAATTTATACAGCTGAAAACTGTCGTAAATTTGTTTTCTAACAAATTCTTCCCAAACTACATTTCACAGTTACATTTTTTGCTAACATTTTTTACATTTTCAACGAAGTTAATATATTTTTGTCACATTTTTGTCAAGTCCCATTGTCACGTATTTGCATGCCACATTAATTATACAACACTAATATGCATAACTGAGCAAGAATCAACAGTTAAATTTTATTCCATTTTTTTTTTTACCCTGTGGATGTTTTGTTCTGGAGTGGGTGCCTGAATTTTCAGATTAATTATCCACCATCTTGAAATTTCTATTTCTCTTATGACACCACCAGATGGCAGTGTAAGTGTCCATGTTTGTGTACAATAGGTTTGAGTTACACAGAATTAAGTATTATGGCACACACAACCAAAAATGTGATGTCCTCATATGTGGACGCTAGGTCGTAGGAGGTTAACATTACTGTAGTATGAAGCAGAGCAGGACCGAGTGTTGTGGAGCTGAGCGAGGCCGCTGGAGCGATTATTAATAAGATGAACGCAACACATGCCTCGTGAGCAGCGGGACTTTTATTATGCCACAGTCGCCAGCGCCATTTCTGCTTTTCCTGCCATGAGTATGAGGGAACGCAGCTCTGTTGATCATTTTAGACACATCTGAGTGTGTGGAGAATGATGTGATGACGTTACTCTGTGCGTTCGCTCGCGGCTGCTGTGACACTCGTTCACACTGCAGTGAGAGTAAAGCGCTTCTGCAGAATAACACCGGAAACTGAACGCAGATGTGATGTCATCGACAGGTCATGCCCTCACACGTCCCGGTTCATTGGGTAAAATAGCAACTTTCTCACCATTTACAAATAGTTGGAAACATTTGGGATATTGTAAGTACTCAATTGAACAAAATATATAACATTGGCCTAGTGGTTTTTGGATATTTTACTGAAAAAAATGTTACATAGTGCAGCTTTAAGTGTGAATTGTTCTTTGTTGAGCAGTATTTTTTCTGTGTTATCCTTAGTACCCCAGGGTTATAGTTGTTTATGCAATCTACTTATGCATTCTCTTAGGCTTGGTTACAAACATTCTTCCAAATATCTTCCATTGTGTACAGCAGAACGTCTCGGGTTATGACTGTAACCCTTGTTCCCCAAGAAGGGAACGAGACACTGCGTCATCGAGTGACGACACTCCGGGAACACCCTCAGCATAGCGCGTCTGGTGGTATACCTTCAAAAGTCCGGAGAGGAGGATAATGCAGTCTGACTATTTATGAATGTCTTCAGGGATTCACCAGAGGAAGTGCCCTGAGAGGAAGGAGCAGACACAACCAGAGGATTGAGAGATTGTGCATCTCCAATACTTACTATGCCTTATTCATGCTTTTGGAGAGTGAAGGTAAAATTGATCTTACCAATGAAATGCACCTGTGGGCATTAGATTATGTGTATATACCTCAAACTGTTCATTCGTCAACAGAACCACCACAAGCTGAGAACTGCATGGTACATGTCTCCCCACCAGCTCTTCATTCGAGGATGTCTCTCACAGCTTACTCCAAACCAGACAGGGATATGCGGAATCCTTGGAGCAGATGAAGAGCCAGTGGCAGGTGTTAACATTCCTCCAGCTACAGAAGAACATACCCCCCAAAATAAAATAAAAAGTCAACTGGCCAGAATCTGTTGAGATCCCTGCCAACCAATTCAACATTCAAGGAGGAGTCATGGAACAACATGGGTCAACCCTCTTGCTGGAAGATGCAATGAATTAGGAACTGATCTTTTGGAGAAAATTATTAACTTCCTTGGAAATATTCCTCATCCCATATATACATCACACATACCCTGGAACAAAATTTTTAAATATTTAAGATTTTTACCTACCTCTCTCATTTGGCACAAATCCATGTTTTCATATTCATGATGTATTTGGATGCTAAACTATATTTATTTTGTATTATTACTATTATTACTATACTATTTTTTATTATTTACCATATTATTTAAGTGCTTATTTCGTGTTCTAATACCGACAGCATCAAACTGCACATGCACAAAAATATGTGTGGCATAACAGCACAGAACGGCACAGATCTACACCGACTTTTTAAAAAAATGAGCAGTGTAACTTTTTATACATTTGTTTGACTGTATTTTATTTTAACATTGGAACATTGAACAGGCTTCAATGTCAAGAATTGGTAGGCTATGTTGTGTGTGCGCGGGAGGCGGCGCAATCATTTAAATTTCTGTGAACTTGCTTCTCAAAAATGAACAAAAACAGAAACATATCTCTGCGTGGGACCCTAATTAATTTAGCTCATCAGGGTCACCAGGGTATCGTCAAGACCAAAAAGTGTCTCAATGACTTGTATTGGTGGCCTGGCATGGACCACTCAGCCCAGTCTGCAATCTCTTTGTGCCAGCTTTGCCAAACCCATGACAAAAGCGCAAAAATGCATATGCCTCTCCTTCAGCCCTTGCCACTTCCTTCCGCACCGTGGGAAAAGGTTGGACATTGTTGGACCAAATCGAGCTAGGGACCTGGGATTGCAGGTATGCACTCACTTTAATTGACTATTACAGTAAGTGGCCAGAAATAGCGTTCACCAGTAATGACAACATTCAGCCGGCTTGGCAACCCTGTGGAAATTTTGACTGATAATAGATAATCTCTTACCTTTGCTGATTTTCTTGCAAGCAGGAATATCCAACATGTTTGTACCTCCCTGTACATTCTGCAAGCTAATGGGGCTGTGGAGCATATGAACCGTGTCCTGAAGGATTGTGTTCAAACTGCAACTTTGAAAGGAAAGCTTGCAGTTTGTGAGGGACTTCTTGCTGCAATACCATGCCAACCTCATGCCACCACTGGTGTTGCTCCCAGTGAACTTTTGCTTGGACGCAAACTGAGAATGACCTTACACATTCTACCTACCCGGCCCTCTGCTTGTACTGATGCTACAGTGCGAGCTAGTGTTCATGCTCACTAGTCTCAAGTCAAAACCTTCACTGACATCAAACGTCCCGCGAAACAATCTGCTTTACAACCAGGTGACAGAGTACGGGTGAGGATAATGAAAAGTTAATATGTTCTGCCCACTAGGGGTCACTATTAACCTGGAGTGTGAAGGGGAAAAGGAGCAGAATAAAAGATGGAGTGTTGAGATATAATAATAATAATAGTAATAATAATAATAATAATAATAATAATAATAATAATAATAATAATAATAATAATAATAATAATAATAATAATAATAATAATAATATATAATAATAATAATAATAATAGTAATAATAATAATAATAATAATAATAATAATAATAATAATAATAATAATAATAATAATAATAATAATAATAATAATAATAATAATAATAATAATAATAATAATAGTAATAATAATAATAATAATAATAATAATAATAATAATATAATAATAATAATAATAATAATAATAATAATAATAATAATAATAATAATAATAATAATAATAATAATAATAATAATAATAATAATAATAATAATAATAATAATAATAATAATAATAATAATAATAATAATAATAAGTAATAATAATAATAGTAGTAATAATAATAATAATAATAATAATAATAATAATAATAATAAGGAGCGGCAATGATTTCAATAGGTGCCTATGGTTGTATTGTCGACAGCGCTGCTGACGGCTCCCGTAACCTGAAAGAAGCTTGTGCTCAGCTGTTTTCAGAAAGAATCAGTACAACGTATCTGTCTTTTATAAATTTGATAAAACTAAAGACTCATGGGAGATATGAAGGATCAGCACTACTCTATAGATACTCCAGATTAACATGAGACTGGCAGAAACTGTGTGTGTTGTGTACCTTTAATGCTCATTGAAAAGGCATTCCCTGTAAGTCATGTAGTTTTGTCATTACTCATTGTGTTCTGTGCATTTTGTTAAAAAAATAGTGAAAGATTGTAATCTTTCACATGTGATGTTATTTTATAAAGTTAATTTCTAATTTTTTATAAATTTGTTAATTAGTAGTTCGATTAATCACCATAAGCATTGGTTCTGCTCACACGTAACAGTGAACGGCAATCGAATATGTAACTTATGAGTGGATGTGTTTCTATTTTCAGTTTCACACCGTTCATGTGGAAAAGTTACTCTCTCAACATCACCTTGTGGTTCTGGGAGTTATTGCATGAAGGTTTTTCAATTAGTGCAATTCAACATGCTTATTAGTGACATTTGTCATTACTTTCCTTTCATAGTTTCAGAGCTGGCCGATGCTTTCATCTTTGCACAAATGATATGCATATTCTCTTACATTCACACACACTTCAACATTTAGTCATATTGATTCAACTGATTACTTGCAGAACTGTGTTCTGATTTACACTCATGCAGTGATTTATTACATTGAAAAGACTGAAATATTGTGCATATTTACCCTTAGCCTCTACAGGGAATGTAACATGATTACAATAAGAGCTCAAAATGACAATATATTGGTAAGTATTCTGATTAAAGCTAAGATTAACATTGATTGTAGATTATATGTAAGCATCTCCTATAGTAAATAACACAGACAGATCTTGTGTAGTCAGAAATCTTGTGTAGTCAGTTCGTCATGATTAAATCTCCAGCAAAAGAAAGCAAAGCATCAGGATGATCAGAGAGGAAGCCGTCCTGCCACTGGAGCTGCAAAATATATCCACACACTCGCTAAAAGAGGAGAGGTGGGAAGATAAACAGCATTACATTTATAATGTGCATGCAATAAATCACTTCACAAAAAATCAAAGTCAAAAACATACAGTGCAACCGGTGTAGTCTGATTCACACACAAATGACTCTTTTGAGGCAGTTCTGTTAGTTAATAATTCATAATCCTCAGTTGTTGTAAAACTATTTCATGAATAACGCAAATAGAGATTGTCACTGAAACACATCCAAATGCATCATACTCAAATTGTATTGGGAAACGAGTATGAATACCCAGCCCTGTTTATGGTTATGACGTGAAACTCCTGTTCTTCGTATCACTGCCACAGCAGATTCTGTTCTTGTCATAAAGCAATGCTCTGTTATGTTGGGATGTCACTGTTTAAAATAATGCTGTAGACTCACCCCTCATTGTGTCCTGGTGTAGTTCTAGTGCTAGTTGGTGTTGTAATTGTTGCTGTAGTTGTTGCTGTAGTTGGTGTTGTAGTTGGTGTTGTAGTTGGTGTTGTTGTAGTTGTTGTTGAGTTCGGCTGAGGTGTGGGAAGAGCACTAAGAAACAAACAAAAATACTGTCAAGTTTTTATCATCAAATGCATTAGTTTCTCTCTGAACGCCTTCTGTCCAGTGTTTGATGCCATAATCTAATTTAACGAGAAGTGGTATGAAGAATAGAGGTGAGAGATGTTGAGTGATTCTGGTGATATTTCGCCAGAACACAAGGACGCTGAGTTTATTGACCTGGAGTCGTGAATGTTGCTGCAGCAGTGATATTTAACGGGACTCCTGCAGGAGCTGGGCTGAAACGCTTCTCCCTACTATGTTCACCATGTGGAGCTATGAGCGGGTTTCTGCTGTGGCAGTATTATTGTTTAAAGAACTCTGACGGGAGCTGTTTTCTTGAAAGCGTATGCCTACATTTGTTGCTGCTGTGTGAACAACTTGGGGCATGTAGAAGTTTGACTAGGATGCATCTCGCCGCTGCACTGCTGTGGCAGTGACTATCTAAAATGACTCCTGCAGGAGTGTCTTGGGACCAGAGGTTTGAGTATGTGGCTGGAGTACGCCCTGCCATGTCTGCAACATGAAGGCCAGTGAAGTCAAAAAGTACACGGAGGCCCTCAGGGACCCCTGAGGGACTTATGATCCTTGGTACGTCCAGTCCGCTTGTTCGGATAGGAGGGCCCACACTGCGATCCAAACGGGAGAGCCTACATGGTTAAGAACATGAAGGATCACACAGCGATTCAGAAAGGGAGAGCTCCCGCGGCACCCTAATGGAAACTCACACTGCGATTCACCCGGGAGAGCTCCCCCTGCATTTTGAAGGAAGATCCAAACAACCACATGCTGTTTCGAAGGCATGGAACAACCAATTTAAATTATCATTTAAATTTGTAGTTCAGGTCCCTCTGGGCTGTTGTGGTGGTGGCCCTTATGCGGAAGGAATGGGAAGATAAATATTTGTTTGGGATGCCAGATCTAGTGAGGATGGTTTTGAGAATCTTTGAAACAAAATGTGTCTGAAGGCAGGGAGATATAAATCCTTGATAAAAAGAGGGTCAAGAAGAAAGATGATTTTGTATTTCCTCTGGTGAAGAAACAAGTGGTATGGACTGGTATTGTCAAATGGAGGTTAGCAGGTTGAAAATAAATTGGATTATCCTGTTTCAATTTATCAGTTTTGCTTCAGTCTGATGTTGAAACATATGGTGTCATGGTTTATTACCTGAAGATCAGAGAACATGGGATGGATAGTTGGGTTGGGAATTTCAATGAGGAGCAGAGAGATTGATGATGGTTCATTTTTTCCAGAAAATGTTCTAGTGGCTACTCCAGTTGGACTAATTTGGAATAATTCAAAAGGTGATTCAAGATTCAAGATTCAAGAGTTTTATTTGTCACATACACAGTTATATACAGAATATACAACCGGCAGTGAAATGTAAACAGGTCGCTCCATGGACAGTGCAAATTCTGAGTTAAAAACACAGAAGAAATTATAATGAAATAGGATATAAAAAAAGTACTCTATATATATATATATATATATATATATATATATATATTATGTCTATATCTGTAGAATTATAAATAATCAAGTCAAGAGAAAAAAAGGTAACAAATAAGGATAAAGTGGAATAAAATAATTGAAGTAGACTTTGCAGTGAGTAAACTGTAGACTTATAAATATGTGGTTAACAAATGTAAAAGAGTATAATGTGCAAACAGGTTTATGACAGGTTGTTACACAGTAACAACGAGAACAGAAAGTGCAGTGCAATGTCAGTGTATCGATGTTTATCCTGAAGTGAAGTCACGTGATGTTAAGTGACTGAGTTCAGGAGTCTGATGGCCTGGGGGAAGCTCCTCCTGAGTCTCTCAGTTTTGGCCATCAGGCTTGAGCGCTTACCAGATGGTAGCAGCGTGAAATGAAGGTTTGCAGGGTGATTAGAGTCCTTGATGATCTTGGTAGCTCTACCTTTGCAGCGTTTGGTGTAGGCGTCCTGCAGAGGCGGGAGAGCTGACCCTGAGATACGCTCGGATAAGCGCACTACTCTTTGCAGGGCTTTGCGGTCATGACTGGTGCTGTTCCCATACCACGCTGTGATGCACTGAGTTAAAACACTTTCTATCGCCCCTAAATAGAAAGTTTTCAGGATAGCTGGTGAAACCCTGAATTTCCTCAGCTGGCGCAGGTGGTACAGTCTTTGCCTGGCTTTTTCACCTGTGTCTGAATGTGAGCAGTCAGGTCAGGTCCTCGGAGATGTTTACTCCCAGGTACTTGAAGCTGCTCACTCTCTCTACTGGTGACCCGCTGATCATGAGGGGAGTATGTCCGTTGCTGTCTCTTCCTGAAGTCCACAATCATTTCTTTGGTCTTGCCAACATTCAGAGAGAGACAGTTGTCCTGGCACCATGATGTTAGATGCTCCACCTCGTCCAAGTATGCCGTCTCATTGTTGTTGGAAATGAGGCCCAGGACAACAGTATCATCAGCAAATTTGATGATAGAGGTGGAGCTGTGTGTGGACAAACAGTCATGCGTGTAGAGAGAGTAGAGAGCAGGGGCTCAGGACACAGCCCTGTGGAGCTCCCACACTCAGGGTGATGGAGGTGGAGGTGGACTGGCCTATTCTCACCACCTGAGGCCTGCCAGTGAGGAAGTCCTCAATCCAGTGGCAGAGAGAAGGATTCAGGCCGAGATCCAGGAGTTTGGAGGTTAGCTTGGTGGGAACTATGGTGTTAAAGGCTGAGCTATAGTCAATAAATAGCAGTCTTACGTAGTTCCACTTTTGCTGTCGATGTGAGTGAGGAGGAGTGGAGGACATGAGAGATGGCATCTTCAGTCGATCTATTGGGACGATAGGCAAACTGAAGAGGGTCCAAAGTGTCAGGAATGAAGGCGCAAATGGTGTTTTTAATGAGTCTCTCAAAGACCTTCATGACTATAGACGTGAGAGCCACTGGACGATAGTCATTTAGGCAAGAGGGTTTACTGTTCTTAGGGACAGGGATGATGGTGGATTTTTGAAGGAGGTGGGGACCACAGATGTAGCGAGGACTCATTAAAGATAGATGTAAACAACCCGGTGAGCTGATCAGCACAGGACCGCAGAACACGACCTGAAATACCATCCGGCCCAGCAGCTTTCCTGGCGTCCACACGCGGCAGGTGCTCTCGAACTTCATCTTCGAGACAGAGATCACGTGATTGTTGCTGCTCTGAGTAATTTCCTCTACTTGGCGCCACTTGGCGGAGTCGCTGTTGCGCGGTTACAGTCAAAGCGAGCATAGAAAGAGTTTAACTCGTTCACGAGCAACGGATCAGCGCTTCACCTCTGCAGAGGATTTAGATCCAAAGGAGCAGATGGACCTCAGACCTTGCCACATGCGCGCGAGTCGTTGAGTTGGAAATGAGACTCCACTCGGTCTTTATAACGGAGTTTTGCGGCTTTAACTGCTCGTCTGAGAGCATAGCAGGACGATCTGTATTCATTCATATTCCCTGAATGGAGACCGGCGTTGTAAGCAGCAGTGCGCGTGCGTTCACTGCCTTGTAGATTGAATTGTCCACCCACGGTTTCTGATTTGAGAAGGGCGTTATTGTTATTGTTTGCGTGGCTTGCTCTGTAAGCGTGTTGATGAAGCAAAGCGCCACGTCTGTGAACTCGCTTACGTCAGCTGAACTCGCTCGGAACATGTCCCAATCCACATCGCCCAGAGCTGCCTGTAGCGCGGTCTCTGAGTGGGGTGACCAGCGCTTAACTTCCCGCCTCACCGGGGTTCCTGGAGGAGCTTTTGTTTGTATTCGGGAGTGAGAAAATGGCGGCATGATCCGATTTGCCAAGCGCTGGAAGTGACCGCGCTTTATAGGCGTTCTTAAGCGGAGAGTAGCAGTGATCCAGTGTGTTTGCTCCTCGTGTGGGGCAGGAGGCGTGCTGGTGAAAGTTTGGCAGGACTTTCTTTAGGTTTGCTTTGTTAAAATCGCCCGCGACAATGAATGCGCGTCGGGATGTTGGTTTATGGCGCCGCTGGCAACATCATGAAGGCCAGATAAAGCCAGCGCTGTGTCTGCCTGCGGTGGGATGTAAACGGCGGTCGCGACAACCGCAGAAAACTCCCTAGGCAGATAGAATGGGCGGCAGATGATTGTTAAATGTTCCAGATGAGGTGAGCAGGACCGCGAGAGAATGGTGATGTTCCTGGGATCGCACCATTTCTTGTTGATCATGAAACACACTCCACCGCCTTTGGATTTACCGGCCTCGGCTGTTCTGTCCATCCGAAAAACAGAGAAGTTCTCCGACGGCGTCACAGCTGTGTCCGGGACCGCGGGCGTGAGCCATGTTTCAGACAAACAATATGGTGTGAAAAGGGAAAAACATCCAGTATGCGGCAGTCCTGTGGGAGAAAATGCCTTGTTGATGCTAGAGGTCAGAGGAGAATGGGCCGACTGATTCAAGCTGATAGAAGAGCAACTTTGACTGAAATAACCACTCGTTACAACCGAGGTAAGCAGCAAAGCATTTGTGAAGCCACAACACGCACAACCTTGAGGCGGATGGGCTACAACAGCAGAAGACCCCACCGGGTACCACTCATCTCCACAACAAATAGGAAAAAGAGGCTACAATTTGCACAAGCTCACCAAAATTGGACAGTTGAAGACTGTCCAAAATGTTGCCTGGTCTGAGGAGTCTCGATTTCTGTTGAGACATTCAGATGGTAGAGTCAGAATTTGGCGTAAACAGAATGAGAACATGGATCCATCATGCCTTGTTACCACTGTGCAGGCTGGTGGTGGTGGTGTAATGGTGTGGGGGATGTTTTCTTGGCACACTTTAGGCCCCTTAGTGCCAATTGGGCATCGTTTAAATGCCACGGCCTGCCTGAGCATTGTTTCTGACCATGTCCATCCCTTTATGACCACCATGTACCCATTCTCTGATGGCTACTTCCAGCAGGATAATGCACCATGTCACAAAGCTCAAATCATTTCAAATTGGTTTCTTGAACATGACAATGAGTTCACTGTACTAAAATGGCCCCCACAGTCACCAGATCTCAACCCAATAGAGCATCTTTGGGATGTGGTGGAACGGGAGCTTCGTGCCCTGGATGTGCATCCCACAAATCTCCATCAACTGCAAGATGTTATCCTATCAATATGGGCCATATATGATCCCCATATATGAGCTCCATCTCCATATGCATCATATATGAAATTCTCTATATATGATGCATAGAGCATTGATACGAGACCAAATGTGTCAATGGCAGGAGCTAAAGAGCACAGGCAAATTCTTCTAAACTTTGAATAGTTGGTGAGAATAGGCCAGTCCACCTCCACCTCCATCACCCTGAGTGTGGGAGCTCCACAGGGCTGTGTCCTGAGCCCCCTGCTCTACTCTCTCTACACGCATGACTGTTTGTCCACACACAGCTCCACCTCTATCATCAAATTTGCTGATGATACTGTTGTCCTGGGCCTCATTTCCAACAACAATGAGACGGCATACTTGGACGAGGTGGAGCATCTAACATCATGGTGCCAGGACAACTGTCTCTCTCTGAATGTTGGCAAGACCAAAGAAATGATTGTGGACTTCAGGAAGAGACAGCAACGGACATACTCCCCCCTCATGATCAGCGGGTCACCAGTAGAGAGAGTGAGCAGCTTCAAGTACCTGGGAGTAAACATCTCCGAGGACCTGACCTGGACTGCTCACATTCAGACACAGGTGAAAAAGCCAGGCAAAGACTGTACCACCTGCGCCAGCTGAGGAAATTCAGGTTTCACCAGCTATCCTGAAAACTTTCTATTTAGGGGCGATAGAAAGTGTTTTAACTCAGTGCATCACAGCGTGGTATGGGAACAGCACCAGTCATGACCGCAAAGCCCTGCAAAGAGTAGTGCGCTTATCCGAGCGTATCTCAGGGTCAGCTCTCCCGTCTCTGCAGGACGTCTACACCAAACGCTGCAAAGGTAGAGCTACCAAGATCATCAAGGACTCTAATCACCCTGCAAACCCTCATTTCACGCTGCTACCATCTGGTAAGCGCTTCCAAGCCTGATGGCCAAAACTGAGAGACTCAGGAGGAGCTTCTTCCCCAGGCCATCAGACTCCTGAACTTAACACCACGTGACTTCACGTCAGGATAAACATCGATACACTGACATTGCACTGCACTTTCTGTTCTCGTTGTTACTGTGTAACAACCTGTTATAAACCTGTTTGCACATTATACTCTTTATACATTTGTTAACCACATATTTATAAGTCTACAGTTTACTCACTGCAAAGTCTACTTCAATTATTTTATTCCACTTTATCCTTATTTGTTACCTTTTTTTTCTCTTGACTTGATTATTTATAATTCTACAGATATAGACATATATATATATATATATATATATATATATATATATATATATATTTTTTATATCTTTTTTTATATCCTATTTCTATTATAATTTCTTCCTTGTGTTTTTAACTGTGAATTTGCACTGTCCATGGAGCGGACCTGTTTACATTTCACTGCCGGTTGTATATTCTGTATATAACTGTGTATGTGACAAATAAAACTCTTGAATCTTGATCTTGAATCTTGAATAGAAGTTCAAATGGTCTGCTTAACCATTGACACCTCTAAAATAACCATCATGATTCCCTTTATCAACATTTTTCTTTTTACAAATACAAGAAACATTTTGTGGTTAGATCAGTGGTGTTGAGAAATAAAGCAGCAGCTTTTAACCTCTTTCCAGCACAAGGTGGTGATTAGCATGAGAAATGAATGAGTGATATTTAAAGCATGCTGCAGTTATTGAGCAACAGGTGACAGACCACACCTTCTTGCTTTTTCTCAAGTGTCACTTTGACAGTAAGGAAATATGCAAATTGTGTTTATTTTAACCTTCCAATTTTAGCCATTCTCACTCATTTTCTCATGGTGCATTACAGGAATGTAGTGTTTGGATTTCTCCAGGTTTGATGCTAAGTATCCAAATTCCCTTAAAGGGTCACCCCCTCATGTCGTTCCAAACCTGTAAGACCTTTGCTCATCTTCAAAACACAAACAAAGATATTTCTGATGAAATCTGAGAGCTCTCTGATCCCTCCATAGACAGCAATGTAATTAACACTTTCAAAGCCCAGAAAGGTAGTAAAAACAATACCTCACGACGTGGAAGAAGTTTGTTGTGAAATGAATGTAGAAACAACTTAAAGACTTGCAATGGCATCTTTTAATGAATGAAGGCCAGTATCACTGACACTACTGCTACTGATGTCTCTATGAAATCGATTTCTTAAAACATTAATGACAGACATTCAACATTACAGTATAATCGAAAGCTATCGATTTCAGCTTAAGTTCAGTTAAATAAGAGTGGTTCTGATCTTTTGCCTGTTCTTTGGCTTACCTTGTTTGCCTGTGTTTCTTGGACCTTGTTCAATGTTTGGTATGTTTGCCCGTGTTTTTGACCCTGTGCCTGTTTATGGATTATGACTGTGGATCCCCCTCAATAAAAGCTGCGTCTGGATCTTCAGCCTGTTCTTCAGAGCAGTTTCGCAACACATGTAATACAACCTTTTGAAACAAAAGATGCTACTTTTACACATTCCCTGCATTCTTGCCAGAGATAAGCAAGACAATTTGCCATGAATGAGTACATTCCTGTATAATGGGGGGTTTCAAAAAAAGGTCATTCCCTTGTAGTGATGAAAGAAAACCCAATGGAAAGAATTCAGACCTGCTGAGCAACATCATATGTGGTTACACCTTTGACTGTATAAAACACCTCACGAAAAAACTGTTAGCTATAAAGAAGATGGAAGATTGTTTCATTTACACAAATATAAAATATATATACAATAAAAATCAAGTACACATATTAAAGAAGAACGATTCAAGATGCCTAACCCTCCTTATTATGCCAGAAGATTTGTTTTATTTATAAAGCACATTTAAAACAACCAAAGTGCTGTACAAGGCGATACAATTAAACATAAAAACAAACAGAACACAAGCAAACAAAAATAAGATACAAAAGTATTAAAAGCTACAGTAAATAAGTGATTAAGTTTTGATTTAAAATAGAGAGAGATGGCACCGTTCTGGTTGAAATTGGTAGACTATTCCATAGTTTTGGGCCTGCTACTCCAAATGCTCTGTCCCCTCTATGTTTTAGCTTAGACCTGCAAACCGAGAGAAGTCCAAGATCCCCGGACCTAAGTTACACATTCAATAGAAGAATGGTTAACTCCATAATACAGTGAATTACAATAATCGAGACGTGAGGTGATGAACGCATGAATTACTTTCAAAGATTTTTGGATTTCTCGTGTCAGGACCCACTCATGACCGTAATCATACTTTAGACCTAATACTGTCACATGGTATAAGTGTTGAGACCGTTGAAATTCTACAGCAGAGCGACGACATCTCAGATCATTACCTAGTATCTTGTATACTTAACTTCAAATATTAAATTATTCCCAATAGTCTTATTTTCTTAACTTCATAGCTTTTCTCTTGGTTGCTGCTTCCAGTAGTGTTTGCTTATGTTAGAGCTTTTATCCAATCATATTTCAGGCATCATGTGTTGCCAGGGTCAAAGAAATCTGCCTTGAGGCCTTCAGAATCAATACTGCAGCGCCTCTAGCTTAAAATGAATGGCAATGAAACTGTGTGCTTTAACCAATCAGATGATCACTCCGATTTAAACAGCCAATCAGATTTCGAGTTGGCTATCTAGCAGGCATACAGTAATGTTGGCATTTTCACGTCCTTTGATTGGATGGTCAGAGAGTACTATAACTAGTTGCCTAGTCAGAATAACTAGTAAACTGTACAAGATAAAACATCTGTAGATTTAATAGTGGGGTTTTTTCGTGACAGAGGAGAAGAAATGAATTTATTTGCAGACATACTTACAAAGCCATTTTCAAAATTCCCACATACAGCCTCTCCAGCTTAACGCACAGTCACGGAACACTATTCCATCTGTCCCGGCCAAAAGCAGAACTGACTGCAAGTCCTGTGGATCTCCTTGATTTACTTCAGTAGAAACATCTGGGTGAGAGCGTGGGTCAGCTGCACACACTGGCATGTTTTGTGTACAAATAATCATAGCCTATTTTGGTGAGTAGGCTATAATGCATTTTATTTAAATTGAATAGCCTACAGTCAACCCTGGCTAATCCGGCCCCCGTTTTTCCCGTGATGAATGTGATTGAATTTATTTATTTTTTTCTTGTAAATTTATGTTCACAATTGTTATTATTTTTGCTATTATTATATTATTTTCAACATCTTAAAATCACGAGTTTTGTGGGTTTCATTAATTTGTAATGAAAAACACTTTGTATTATCTTTGAACCTCACCTGAAATAAATTTGTGAAAAAAAAAACGCACAATTTGCCTTCATTTCAAATCCATGGGAAACCTGTAATTGCCGGGGTATCCGTGGTCGGAGAACTCTAAAGGTAACCTACTCCAAACATGCATGGAAGATCCGGAGCGGATCGATGCTTCTGTTAGCTGTGAAAGGAGACTTGTTGAATTGTGTTAATGGTGTTAATTGGGTTTCCTGCTTTAATAATGGAATTCATTCTCGCTTCATGACTGTGTCTCGGGAAATGCTGATGGTTTCTATAGCCGTGGCGTCGTGATGATTTTATTAAGCGGTGGATTAATTCAGGTAGGATACCACTGAAGGCCTAGGTGTGAAATGCACAGCTCGCCACTGCTTTTACAGGCAACAAACCAAACTATTTGCCAGTCATGCATTATATTCTTTATTTTTTGCACTTTTTCAGTCTCTATTTATTTATGTAGAAGTGCTTTTTTTGTTTTGCAGAAATGACAGTATTAAAAAGTGTTAAAACAGTTTATTCAGTTCAGTGCCGTTATAATTGTTAAAAACAGAAATTCTGTATATTGGTTATCGGGCACATAAACATGCACATTATTGGTATCGTATCAGTTATAAAAATCTGTATATAATGTATATAATGTACCCTGGTTTGGCTGCAATTTCCTGCAAGATTGTGGTGGCATCTAGTGGCATATGGTGGAGCTGCATGTGAACAAAAGGGCATATCTTATGTATAAAATAAGAGGAATGACAGAATAACATGCTGACAACAACACAATGACCATTTGAGAAATACTGTTTGTAACCCAGTGTAATAATTTAAAAGGTTTACTTTTTTTATAAATACATTTATTTTATGTGCATGTTATAATGTATGTGATTGTTTATAAGTACCATGTTTGTCAGGTTGAATGGGGTATTTATTATTTTTATTATACTATCGTGTTTACTTGGCCATGTTGGGTGTCCAATCAGAGCTCTAGATTAACGTGAAGGGGGCGGGAAGACTGGAGAGCAAAGGTGAACTAGAGAGGAGGAGGAGAGCACAAGAGAGTTGTGTCCCAATTCGGGAGCTACATCCGTCGAAGGCCGCATTTGAAGGCCGATTGCGTCATTGCAGCGCGACGAGGGCTGTCCCAATTTGAAGGAACCTTCAAATGTGGCCTGCTGTCAGTGCCAAGTCCGCGATTGAATTGGGCTACTTTTAAGTTGTTGCTGCGGGTAAACATTATTTCCGTGGGTCGATTTCCACCCCCGTAAGTACGGTTTCGGCACTCCAACACCCCAAACACACAAATCATGGAGAATTTAGCCGCTCGATGGAGAAAATCATATTGGGAGTGTTGGATTACTTTTGTTGCAGAGAACATGAACTTCCTGTGACATGAAAGGATGGATACATGGAAGTATACGGCTTTTAGATCCATGGATCTGACTCACGATGGCTGGAACTGTGAGCATCTTGAACCTGAATCTCTTTAGAGAATGATTCAAGTGCCTCAGATCTATTATTGGATGTTTTTGAATGTAAAAACCACGCAAACGCCGCAAGTTGACCATAAGACAACAGTATAACATTTTTTTAAAAGCCAGTTCATGACACCTTTAACATATTACTCATACTACTTCATTACATTTACACTCATGCATTTGGCAGCCGCTTTTATCCAAAACAACTTACATTGCATTCAAGGTACACACTTTTGCATTCTAGTCAGTTCTTGCTTTCCCTGGGAATCGAACCCATGACCTTGGCGTTGCTAGTGCCACGCTCTTATTGTTTGAGCTGCAGGAATAGACAATGGCCAGAAGTGTGGTTTGGTCAAGAGTGCAGCGATAGTGTATTTGTACATGTAAGTACCAAAACTAACCACTAGGTGTTAGTAGCATTACACTTACCTGTGGAGTGTGCAGAATACAAGTCAGTAGAATAGATGTGTTGTTGCTCTTCCTGCCCTGATCAGAAAAAGAGAATAAAACTTTGTAATAAAAGTTTGTTACTAACGGTTTCTTTCATTGATTAAGAAACATTACATGGTACCAGGAGTAGTGCTGATCACCAACACTGATAGTCTTCTCCACTTGTTGTGGTGTTTTGGTTTGTATCTGGGCCATGTGCTCTTATCTACTGTCTGGACCCCGCCCTACTTGTTATCTCATTATTGTTAATTAACCTCACCTGTTCCCTCCTGATTATTACCCTTTATAGTTTATATATGCGCCCACTGGCAGGGGTTGCCCCTACCAGTGGACAGGGCACGTCAAACATCTGCTACCCTCACAAAACCTCTCCACCTCCTCCACCTCTCGGGGATTCGGGGGGCAGTGGTTTCCAGCGAAATGATAAATGTCCCATGTCTAAATCCTGCTAACATCTAACATCCCCTCAACAGGAAGTGTTAAAGGTAATACCACTGTCAGACAGTCTGTCAGCGTGGAAACTTTGGCCAGGCATTTCTGCATGGATGTTAAGCACAGTACAAAGAGGATCCAGAATCCAGTTTATTCGTGCGTCCAATCTTATATCTTTGAGGCTTAAACCTTTCAGTCAAAGCACTCAAGTTCAAGATTTTAACCGTAAAGATGGTTTTCGCAAATTCAACATTGCAATTGGTTCGTCATGATCAATCTGAAGGACACATATTTTCTCATAGAAATACTGCCACAAGTGACTCCAGGGCATTCGCATTTTGAATTACATTGACGATTGGTTAATACTAGCACAATCACAAGAGATGGCGCTTCAGCACAGCGACCTCGTGCTCGCTCATCTAGTTTCTCTCGGGTTGAGACTCAACGCAAAAAAGGTTTTTATTTAGTACAGTGGCCAGATTAACAAATAAACAGACATCACCTGAACTAAATATTCCAGTTCAGTTTAGTAGTGAATTTCTTCACTAAAGAAATACAAGAAATACAATTATAACTGTGCAACCTTTGACAGCGTCTTATGATTCAACCTCAATTATCACCCCTGAAGAACATCCGCAGTGCTTCATTGCTTCCAAACCAACAGCATGTTTATTAGACCCAGTACCCACTAAACCACTGAAAGAATTGTTACCTGTAGCAGAAAAGCCTCTTTTCAATATTATTAATTCATCTTTATCTCTAGGTTATGTCCCATGTCCCAAGAAGCAAATTACAGACCCATTTCAAATCTTCCATTTCTATCTAAAATGCTAGAAAAAATTGTCCGCTCAATTGTACTCTTACTTACAAAAAAACGATATCTATGAAAGATTTCAGTCTGGATTCAGACCCCTTCATAGCACAGAAACTACGTTCGTTAAAATTACAAATGACTTACTCTCAGCTGCTGACCAAGGCTGTGTCTCAATGCTAGTTTTACTTGATCGACACCACAGATTATAAAATACTCTTAGATCGTCTACAAAATTACACTGGTATTCAGGGACGGGCATTAAAGTGGTTTAGATCATGTCTGTCAGAACTTTACCAATTTGTCTATTTAATGTTTCTGCCCCCTTGGCCACAACTTGAAAACTTTGAGGCGAGAGGTTGAAGATGGCAGACGTCATACCTCTGCTTTTCCGCTATTTTTTTGGAAATGGAGGAAGCTAACAAGGGTTTGCACAGTCGTGATGTTTTGCGCAGAAGACGCATTCTTCTATGCTCGCATCTTTGCAAACAACATGGTGAGGGAGCTCAACAAAAAAAAGCACAGCGTAAATTGCAGGTGTAATATGTTTCTGCCGAAGTTTTAGATTGTGATAGAAGTTTTTATCAGACAGGACTTTTGTAAAAACACCACAAGATAACGGTAATCTGTTTTACATAGTTTAAACACATGCAAGAAAGAACTGTTTGTGTATATTTGTAAGACCTGCTACAGTAAACCTTTTAAAAAACATTAAAAACTAGGATTATATGAGAGTTCCGGTCCTTCAGCGTTTCTTTGGTGGAGAGGATACAAGGCCTTATTTTCACCTCAGCAGGGCCAGAGGCCTTCGGAATGCCCCTACCAACTGTCCGCAGGTTGATGCACCGCGTGACTGATGAAATGATATTCATCTTACACAGGATTATTATTATGGATGATGGTTTTGCTCTGCTGACAGGGAACCGTGCTTTTTTTACCCACTTTTTTTTACATTCACAACAATGGGAATGCAGAGTATGCATGTGCATATATGGGCCTAGAGCTTGTCTTATAACCAAATATTTTTTTTCTAATTGGTTGCAGCATGTGCAGTGTTGCACAACATATGCATTGGAGTAGGTGACCTCTTGGAAGAGACCAATGGAGATGTTCCACATGACAAGTCAAGTTGAGCTTTATTGTCATTCCGCTACATGTGGGGACATACAGTGGAATGAAATGTCGTGCCTCACAGGACCACGGTGCTACATAAGTACAGACATACAACCATGAAGTAAAACACTATAAACCTATACATAACTAACCTACTGACAGATTTGACTATAAATATACTATATATAAATATAAATGTTAACCTATACATGTCTGGGGAACAGTGCAAGATTATTGTAGTGCATGAGCATGTAAACATACATATATTATAGAGTCTTTTGTGGGCTTATGTACACACAGCAGTGTGTGAAAGTGACTAGTGCGCATAGGGGAGAGTGTGTTACTACAGGTGGTGTTTTCAACCCACTCACCTGTGTGTAGCACACTTCAAATTGCACATTTTTTTTGGTTTCTGTTTCAGGAGGAAGGGGGTTTGTATGGGGTCTCAGGGAGGGGTGGGGGGGTTTGAGTTCAGGTTTGTATGGGGTCTCAGGGAGGGGCGAGGGGGTTTGAGTTCAGGGCTCTCACAGCCTGGGGGAAAAAGCTGTTGAGCAGTCTGGTGGAGCGGGCTCTGATGCTCCTGAACCGTCTTCCTGATGGAAGGAGCTGGAAGAGACTGTGGGAGGGGTCCTTCACGATACTGATTGCTTTGCTGGAGCATCGTGCAAGGAAAATATCCAGGATGGAGGGGAGAGGGGCACCGATGATCCTTGTAGCTGTGTTCACTGTCCGCTGTAGGGTCTTGCGGTCCGCTGCACTACAGTTCCCATACCAGACAGAGATGCAGCTGGTCAACACACTCTCAATGGTGCCCCTGTAGAAGGTGGTGAGAATCGGCGGAGGGAGACTTGCTCTTTTCAGCCGGCGGAGAAAGTGTAGGTGCTGTTGTGCCTTCTTGGAGAGTGACATGGTGTTGGTGGTCCAGGTGAGATCCTCTGTGATGTGCACCCCCAGGAATTTAGTCCTGCTGACTCTCTTCACAGTCGAGCTGTTGATGGTCAGTGGGGGGTGGTCAACAGAGCTTCTCCTGAAGTCCATCACAACCTCCTTTATCTTCCCCACATTGAGGGACAGGTTGTTAGTGCCACACCATTCCGCCAGCTGTGCCACTTCCTCTCTGTAGTGCGTTTCATCATTGTTGCCGATGAGACCTACCACGGTTGTGTCATCGGCGAACTTGATGATGTGGTTGGAGCTGAACTTGGCAGTGCAGTCATAGGTCAACAGCGGGAAGAGCAGCGGGCTGAACACACAGCCCTGTGGGGCACCTGTGCTCAGTGTGGTAGTGCTCGAGGTGTTGTGGCCGACACGGACTGACTGAGGTCTTCCGGTTAGAAAGTCCAGGATCCAATTACAGAGGGAATTGTTGAGGCCTAGCAGGTTTAGTTTGTTGATGAGCTGTTGTGGGATTAGTGTGTTGAATGCTGAGCTGAAGTCAATGAACAGCATTCTGACATGGGAGTCTTTGTTTTCTAGGTGGGTAAGAGCCAGATGGAGGGTGGAGGAAATTGCATCATCCGTAGAGCAGTTTGGACGGTATGCAAACTGGAGTGGATCGAGTGTGTTGGGGAGGCCGGTTTTGATGTTGTGCATGACTAATCTCTCAAAGCACTTCATTATGATTGGGGTTAGTGCTATGGGACGGTAGTCATTTAGACAGGACACAGGTGCTTTCTTTGGTACCGGTATGATTGTTGTGGACAGGCAAGTGGGGACGACTGCCTGGCTTAGCAATGTGTTGAAGATATCTGTTAGGACATCTGTCAGCTGTGCAGCACAGTCTCTCAGTACACGGCCAGGTATGTTGTCAGGACCCGCAGCCTTGCGTGGGTTAATCCTAGATATGATCTTCCTTAGGTCGGCTGGAGACAGACGGAGCACCTGGTCGCTGGGAGGTGTGGGCAATTTTTGTGCAGGTGTATCATGCATTTCAAACCATGAATAAAAGTGGTTGAGTGCATCTGGGAGGGATGTATCATCACAGCATGAGGGTACAAGATGGTGGCACGTTCAGACGCAGCGGCTACTCCGAGTCCTAAAGACGGTGTTTTTATGTCTTTAAATGTTGTCTGTTCATCTCCAAACAGTGTCTTTTTACCACTAATTCATAAGGAAACCACTCTAAAATACACATATGATCGCCAAAGCCTTTTGGATATCAGCAACACATACAAACACCAAATCTCGCCGGTGGCCACTGAGAACAACTGGCTTCTCCATGAAAATGCTGATGACAGCCAGAGCGGAGCAGCATGGTGTGAAAGGCTGGCAGGCCTACTTTTTTCAGGTAAATGTACATTTTACAGTAATTGCATTTATGTCACTTCATTGTGTACAATTCATAAAATTGCTATATTTTATTAACTGTATACTATTAAACTCATCTTTTTTTGTCTCTGTCCCCACTCTTGAATCTTGATACAGACACTTTTGCTCAAGTGCTTTTTTGTGTGTGAATAGATGTATTTTTCGTGTCCATGTTCTTCAGTTAGCATAAACCTTTAATTGCCTTTACACTGTTTTAATCTGTTCATTTCATATTGAACAAATGTATTATTTATGTAATAAAGTATGACGTTGTATATTTTAAAGGCTGAAGGAACACGTTTTCATTCTCCATTGCAGAATATTTCTTGAAATTAAACATTAAAAAACAATGTCACTTCACACTCTTTTCTGTTGAAACATGGGCCATTGTCACGTATTCTATATCTTGCAAAAATTTATTTTGCATGTGTTATCACACAGTTTGTGGACATGCTAGAAAGTAAGGCTAATTCAGGGCAGTTTAAGTAATAGTCAATCCCCACTAAATAACTCTTGGCTCTCAGATGGAAGAGATCTATTCCCACTTTCTCCCAGGGTGATGTTGGTAAGTCCGGAATTATCATTGGCTCTTTGATCTGTCTGAACCTCTGACATGTCTCACCAGATTTTCAAACGTCTTTGTTAATTCCAAGCCAGAAGACTGTGTCTCTCGCTCTCCTCTTACATTTCTCCACACCGAGATGAGCTTCTTGGATTCTGTTTAAGTCTTGTCTCGAAAAAAAATTTGTTTTCAACTCTTAGATCACCGCTGATGTCACGATATTTTGGAGAGGATCCTGTCGGCCATCCATTATTCATGTTATCAAATGACAACTTGTCTTTTTTGGTTTCCTCTGCTACTGCTTTGACTTTGCATCTGACACAGGAAACACAGTAACACCATGTTCACGTGTATCTCCACATCTCCTTCTGTTGTACTCACTACTTCTTTTGCAATTGCATCATCAATCTTTGAATTCGTGGTGTCATCTCATTCAGATTCTTCTTCACTATTGCGCTAGATGGATGGTTATCTGTTTCTGCCACAAAAGTTTGAAGACCATACACATAGATGTGGACCTTGAAGGGGCCATGAAGTTTTCATAAGGTGACAAAAACAGAGATTGTGAACTGTGTGTATACCACATCCTGTAAATATTATTTATGTTGCATAATGTGTGTGGGTGAATCTGGCTTCTGGGAGAAACTGTCAAATATGTAGACAGTCAGGAAGTAAATGTCTAGGGAAAATACTGATAAAAATGTACAATAAAAAATGTATGTGTGTATAGCTAATGCCATTGACGCAAACAGGAAAAGTGTTGACGCAGGTAAATAAAGCAATTGATGCAAGGAACAATTAACGCAGACCTCAAATATGTTAACACTATGTTAAAATATGTAAGCAGCGTGCAAATGCAGAGAGTCATTAGTGATCATAAAAATGGGGCTTTTAAAGCTCTCAGGGTGGAAGATCTTCAGGAGAGAGAGAGAGCAAACAAGCAAGCAGCAAGCGGTAGCCAGCGACAAAACCACAACAGAGGATCAAAAGAAGACAGAAAACACCTGACATTCTTAGAAGTGAGACCGGGTAAGGCCTTGAAATGTAACTGTGTATCTCAGCTTAGCTGGCATAAAGTGGTGTATTTAGCTTTTGCCTCTGCAAGAAATCTGCCCTCGAACTCTGAAAGTATTGTCCCAATCCATTCATTGCTATAGAGATAACGGTCTGAAAAAGATATCTTGACAGACTTTCTAGTCGTAACAGTGTGGGCCGTGGGAGTGCATTTCCAGGCATAGCTGTCCTCTGAGGATGAAGAGCCAGCTGTGGTGCACTGAATGGAAGGATAACCCACCCCACCCCACCCAGGTAGGCTTGGTTGATATCTGAACCGTAGGCCTAGGGGGTACGGTAGTGAGACCCTGAGATAATATAATCAAGGAAAGAGTATATTATACACCCACCAGACTCCTCCTGAATCTATAAAGGTAGACCTTTTACAGGAGTTGGGTAATATAAATAGAGGAAGTGGCTCGTGACCAGGAGTTACAGTACATTTCGCTAAAATTTCTAAATAAAATGTTGGGAATAAATGTATTACATTTTTAGAATAAAGTCGTATTTCGAGAAAAAAGTCTAAATAAAATGTTGAGAATAAACCGTGTTATGTTCATGGTGATCATCAGTGTCATGTTCATTGCATATTGACAGAGTTGGATCACTTACTCAAGCTATGGGAACACCTCTGTGTGATTGCGTTGTGAAGCACGTATGGAATCAGTCCAATGGCATGACGGAACGTCATAGATGGGTGATGTCATCCACCAGGAAACTATAAAGCACCCCTGAACCAAGATTATGGGGCAGTAGCCGTTGCCTTCCCGTTACTTTGTAGAGCTGTAGAATATGTTTTCTTCTGTGATAGTGAGCTGACAATATCCTCCACCTTTTGAGGAGAGTCAAAAATCATTTGCTGTGAATGCTTACGTACATGTGATTTTTGCGCTGTGAATACTTTCCGGATGCACTGTACACCTGTAGCCTATTCACAAACATCTGTACATTAGGCATAAGGCAGTATTTTAGCATGATAAGCAGTGCAATAGCAAACATTTATATAAAGAAATATAATGTCTAGTGTTTAGACAGTATTGCATTATATATTTTACCGTAGGCTAAAATATATATTTACACTAAATCACATAGTTACACCTAAGTATATATTCTCAAACAAGCTGCATAAGGCAGTATTTTAGCATGATAAACTGTATCATAAGCTAACAAAACGGAGCAAAATATATTATAAATATGTTAAGAGAGTATCACATTACAAACGTTTACACTTGAGCATTGGACTACACAAATATTTGTAAGCAACATCGTAAGGCAATATTTCCCGTAAGCTGTCAAAAGCTAGCCAAACTAGGCAAAGTGTAGTCTGAAAATTCACAGATTATCAGAAAAAGAATTATATAGCACTAAACAACCTACTCCGAATTTATATCCTCGGCAGGATCAATTTCGCTCTTCAAAATGCACTCGTTCATCGTCTGAGTTGAAATCTTCCTCTGAGGAAAATTCTTCCTTGCTGTCCAGAATCATCTGAAGGGCCTTTTTACTGGAGTAGCGTGCCATCATTGAAACGTGATGAACGTTCAGTGAATCTGATGTTTAAACTATTGTTTTTGTGGCATTGACCGGGGGTGTGTGCGATGCATATAGATCACCTGAACTATTTACCGTGTGAATGACGCCGGGGGTGTGGCGGTCTCAGCTCATAACAGATAATGAAGTTTGAAGAGAAAGACTGTAACTCTCCGTGGTGTCAAACGGATTACGTGTGTCTGTGTTATGTCTGTGTGGCAAGTATTTGCTGAGTTTCAGTTCATTTTCAGACGCATTTCAGAATCGACTTCACTCAGAGAGAGGCGGTTGAACGTGCATCACGTTTGTTTTATTTATTTTACGAAAAGCACAAAATGTAGTTTTTATTGTGAGTATACACAAATAAAAGTAGATACTTAACAGATTGTAATAATGTATAACACTTACAGGTATGATAAAAATTGAGTAATTTTAGTCTCTTTTGCACAGATAAGAAAAAAAAAATCAAGGGTCGACCTCTAGGGGATATTGGGAGCCAGTGCAGTGTTGACAGAACCGGGCTGATGCGATCATATTTCCTGGTTCTAGTAAGAGCTCGAGCTGCTGCGTTTTGGACCAGCTGGAGTTTGTTTATTAAGCGAGCAGGGCAACCACCCAGTAGAGCATTACAATAATGAAAATCACAAAAATTACAAAAATTTAGATCATGACCGCATGTCCTAGTTTTCAGTGACAATGACATGAATTATAAACAAAGTATGAAAAATGTCCAGAGATTTTTAACAAAATTTACCCTACAGACTAGGTTTGGAGGAAAAAAAATGGATGGTTTTTATAAAATGGATTATACCACTTAACGTGAAATCCGTTTTCTCTCAGGTACTTCATGGTGAAAATCACTAAACTATCTAGTGGTTATTTTGGTAAAAACAGTATGGGGGAGGTTTCCCCCACTCTACCCTAGTGTGTGCCAAATTTGGTGTTATTACCAGGGATTTTAAGCTGCTTTTGTTTAGGAACCTTCAGAAAACTTTTTCTTTACTTTTTGTTTTACTTTGCTGACCCTGTCCACTAACAGGTGTAGCTCATAATTTTTTTTTTTGTCCGATTCAAACAAATCATACTTCATTTTGAAAGTTTTTAATAGAGAATGTGAAAATAGCAATAACTCATTTTTGAATTTTTAAATTTGAATTTTTGGCTGGAGCATCTCTAAGCTAACTAGCTAAGTGAATCTGCCTTTGGGAGTTTCCATTATTCTATCTCCTGCATTTTCAGTCTCTTAACAGTACTGTCTAAAACATATGCCCATTAAATATATTTAAAATCAAACATACCTATAACTGTTTTAGTTCCCCTGTGGACAATCAGGAAATCCAAAACTATCCAGAAGACAGTGTGTGCATGCCCTCTGTACCCTGTTTATGTATTGTATTGTCTTTTGTAGGAGTGAAGAGCAACACTGACAGTGAAGTGCCCTTGATGAGGCAATCGTGGCAGCCATATGCGGCATTGACTTGGTGAAAGGAAATTTTACTAGAAGAATTCAGTTCAAATATAGCTGAGATTTTAGTCTTTTGCAGTGGCAGTCAAGAAGAGATTTCCAAATGTGTCCAAAGAGGCTTTGGTGATTACAGTCAATTCTAAACGGGGGGATTCACTGCCTAAAAGGAGGAAAAAAAACATTAAATCTTTTGAATATATTGTATTATTGTAATTCTCTTGAACATTGGAAAGTAGGTTCCTTGTAATCTTTTATTCAAATGTTCATGTGTTAAAGATCAATAAAGTTTTTCTTCAAATGTGATGTCAATGTATTTTCTTGGATTTAAATATATGTGGAGAGCAAAACTCAATATTATATTTTAAATATATTTTAAAATATAATTTTGTACCGTATGGGATATGCAGCACTGTGTTTTTGCGTCATGCTAACACCAGATGCGTCCCTCACGGGGGGGGGGACCATGAGTGGTCGCTCGGCTCGAGGTCTGTGGCCAGTGCCATCAACTCTCATGGCACATAAATTGCTTGGAGATGATGGCAGTATTTTTGGCATTGAAACACTTTCTTCCAGACCTTAGGGGTCATTATGTGCTGGTTCAGACCGACAACCGTCTTTTACATAAATCATCGGGGGGTCTGAGGTCACGCCCCTTATGCTGGCTCCTCAGATCCTCCAACATAGTGTCTCTCCTAGACGGCTCTCCGCTGGAGATTCCGATCAGGAGGGACCTTCTCTCTCAGGCAAGTGGGTCGATCCAGGGGCAAGAAAATACATTTTCAATCGTACAGTAGCCTATGTAGACAAAATGGAAATGTGGATGGAACATAGCATAGTAGCGATTGAAACCTAAACTAGATTTTGTATCCATCATTTAAAATGTGTTAGAAGAATTTTAAACCCGTACAGCAAAAAAACGCATGCATTTCCTGTTTTCCACTGTTGTCCACAATGAAAACACAACACAGACTGAAGCCCACTACACTAGGAATGAGGAACCTGCTTTACAGATTTGCAGACACGTGTTTTGCACATGTCACTCAAACAGGATGAGTTCCTGTGTTCGGTGTGTCTGGATCTCCTGAAGGATCCAGTGGCCATACCGTGGATCATAATCTGTGATACCATACTGTGATTCATGATCTGGTCTGTTAAAATGTCCTTAAACTCCTCATAAGAATCTTATTTTATCATTTGCTCATATAGATGAGGGGGCAGCACCCAAGAAATGCCTCTGTGATGGAATGCTCAATCCAAAATTCAAAAAATGCGTCTGAAACGATCATTCTTCAGTTTGATTCCCCTGGAGGATACAGAGGGGCATAAACCAACATCGGCAGTTTGCCATCAGTCATTTTGACAGAAAGTGCATCATTTTGATCAACGCAAACTTTTGTAAAACAGGCTCTGATAAAGCAACATAAAATAATAGAAAATATTCACTGATTGTTTGACAAAATATATTTCTTTCAAGAATAACTTAAGTCAAACAGAACAACAGACACGCAAACACTTTCTGTTCAAAACCAAGAATAAACTAGACCAAAGTGACAGAACCCTGACAGATATACTGACAGTAATATGACAGCCTGACAGTAATGTGAATCTCTGTTAATGGTTTGTGCTTTAGCACCAGCTGAAGGAGACGCAGAGGTCATTCCAGCAGAGGATCCAGCAGAGAGAGAAAGATCTTCAGCAGCTGAGAGAGGCTGTGGAGGCTCATAAGGTGAGTCTGGAGAACAAGAGCAGTTTGAGAAGTCTCAGTCAGGACTCACTGAAGCCACTGTGTGATTGTGATGTGTGTCCTAACAGCGCTCGGCACAGACAGCAGTGGAGGACAGTGAGAGGATCTTCACTGAGCTCATCCGCTCCATTGAGAGAAGCCGCTCTGAGGCCACACAGCGGATCAGAGATCGGGAAAAGACTGCAGTGAGTCGAGCTGAAGGACGACTGGAGCGACTGGAGCAGGAGATCAATGATCTGAGGAGGAGAGACGCTGAGCTGGAGCAGCTTTCACACATACAGGATCACATCCATTTCCTGCAGGTAGAGATCTAGAAGAACAGGATCATAGTAGACTTGAGCAAGAGACTCACAGAGAAACAAATCATGCAGAATGAGCTGTTGACAGCAATGCTGTCAGGAATTTTGTCTGTTGTCATATATGTGTTAGATTTTCATCTGATCATCTTGTTTTATAATAAACTACACTTATAAATGCATTTCAGCTCAAGAAATCTCTTAGTAAACATGTTCTGAGCTCTTTCTTCTGGGAGATATATTTAGCTGCCAAACTCCACTAGTGCAACAAAATTTCAGAACATTTAAACTTTTTTTTTAACCAAATGATCCCTTCTGGTTTCTTACATCATGGTGAAATCAGTGAACTTGATGGTACCAATTTTGAGTAAAGTTCACCAAAGATGCTTCAGGTGATCTTCAAACCTTCAAACCTAGATGACTCCATGTGCGCCTTGTATCACACCAGCCTCAAAGAGCAGACGAAGGTGTGCCTGTCTGGGGATGGCCCTCAAGGGATATTCTGTGAGTATGTGGAGTCGATATTCTCCAGCGGTGTTTCCCCCTTCACAGTGGGTGAAGAGGAGGAGGATCCCAAATACAGGGGTCCCGGAACTAGCACTTATTGATCTACATATTCTGGAATGGACTCCAGCCTATGCTCCCACCCTTGAGGTCTGTCCTCGTCTGGTCCCACCAGACCTAATGGACTGTCTGGTTCTGAATAGTTCCCTGGCCCTTCTTCCTCTGTTGGTCCTGCCCAGCCTCCTGGCTCCTTTGTCCCCGCTGATCCCGTCCAGCCTCCAAGCTCCTGCATCCCATCCATGGAGGGCATCCAAAGTCCTGTCGTCCTCGCAAGTTCCTCAGATCCTCCTTTCCACTGGCTTCATCCAGCTTCAATCCAGTTTCACCACGAACTTCCGGAACTCTGGCTGCGTCTCAGCTCTCCATCCCTTTGACTCCATGGGGTTTTCTCCTGCTTCCCTCTGGTTCCTCCTTCGTCCTTGCTCCACCGGATCTGCCCCTGTCTTCCGAGCCCCCAGAATGATTAATCTGGCCAGAGGAGGAATCCATAAATAAAAACTTCTTTGGCTTCTGTTCCTGTGTTTATTGCCTGTGTCCTGTGCTGCAATTAGATCCTCACCTCCTTTCGGTTTTTGTGTGATGAGTGTTTTCATCTCCTATGATTTTTTAGGAGATTCCACCGTTGACAATGGTAACATTTCTTCGACGACATACTCTGCCACAAGTCTCCTCTCACGAATGTACAGTCTTCTTCTGACATCTTCACCCATTAGCCACTTCTCCACTGGCCAACACGAGCACAGAGGCCAAAATCATGCCTCGCAGGTCGTGGCACTCCTGTAAAACCCACCCTAAACATGCCTTCACTGGACTACACTCACCTAAAGGATTATTGGGAACATGATTCAAGATTCAAGATTCAAGAGTTTTATTTGTCACATACACAGTTATATACAGAATATATACAACCGGCAGTGAAATGTAAACAGGTCCACTCCATGGACAGTGCAAATGCACAGTTAAAAACACAAGGGTGAAATTATAATAGAAATAGATCTGTAGAATTATAAATAATCAAGTCAAGTAGAAGAAAAAAAAAAGTAAAAAGTAAGAATAAAGTGGAATAAAATAGTAGACTGTGCAGTGAGTAAACTGTAGACTTATAAATATGTGGTTAACAAATGTATAAAGAGTATAATGTGCAAACAGGTTTATAACAGGTTGTTACACAGTAACAACGAGAACAGAAAGTGCAGTGCAATGTCAGTATGTTTATCCTGAAGTGAAGTCACGTGGTGTTAAGTGACTGAGTTCAGGAGTCTGATGGCCTGGGGGAAGAAGCTCCTCCTGAGTCTCTCAGTTTTGGCCATCAGGCTACGGAAGCGCTTACCAGATGGGAGACGCGTGAAATGAGGGTTTGCAGGGTGATTAGAGTCCTTGATGATCTTAGTAGCTCTACCTTTGCAGCGTTTGGTGTAGACGTCCACAGAGACGGGAGAGCTGACCCTGAGATACGCTCGGATAAGCGCACGACTCTTTGCAGGGCTTTGCGGTCATGACTGGTGCTGTTCCCGAGTTAATACACTTTCTATCGCCCCTAAATAGAAAGTTTTCAGGATAGCTGGTGAAACCATGAATTTCCTCAGCTGAACAGGTGGTACAGTCTTTGCCTGGCTTTTTTCACCTGTGTCTGAATGTGAGCGGTCCAGGTCAGGTCCTCGGAGATGTTTACACCCAGGTACTTGAAGCTGCTCACTCTCTCTACTGGTGACCCGCTGATCATGAGGGGGGAGTATGTCCGTTGCTGTCTCTTCCTGAAGTCCACAATCATTTCTTTGGTCTTGCCAACATTCAGAGAGAGACAGTTGTCCTGGCACCATGATGTTAGATGCTCCACCTCGTCCAAGTATGCCGTCTCATTGTTGTTGGAAATGAGGCCCAGGACAACAGTATCATCAGCAAATTTGATGATAGAGGTGGAGCTGTGTGTGGACAAACAGTCATGTGTGTAGAGAGAGTAGAGCAGGGGACTCAGGACACAGCCCTGTGGAGCTCCCACACTCAGGGTGATGGAGGTGGAGGTGAACTGGCCTATTCTCACCACCTGAGGCCTGCCAGTGGTGAGAATAGGCCAGTTCACCTGTTCAATTTCTCATTAATGCAATTATCTAATCAACCAATCACATGACAGTTGATTTAATGCATTTAGGGGTGTGGTCCTGGTCAAGACAATCTCATGATCTCCAAACTGAATGTCAGAATGGGAAAGAAAGGTGATTTAAGCAATTTTGAGCGTGGCGTGGTTGTTGGTGCTAGATGGACTGGTCTGAGTATTTCACAATGTGCTCAGTTACTGGGATTTTCACGCACAGCCATTTCTAGGGTTTACAAAGAATGGTTTGGAAAGGGAAAAACATCCAGTATACGGCAGTCCCGTGGGTGAAAATGCCTTGTTGATGCTAGAGGTCAGAGGAGAATGGGCCGACTGATTCAAGCTGATAGAAGAGCAACTTTGACTGAAATAACCACTCCTTATTATAACCGATGTATGCAGGAGATATGCATAACCGAGGTATGCAGCAAAGCATTTGTGAAGCCACAACACGCACAACCTTGAGGCGGATGGGCTACAACAGCAGAAGACCCCACCGGGTACCACTCATCTCCACTACAAATAGGAAAAAGAGGCTACAATTTGCACAAGCTTACCAAAATTGGACAGTTGAAGACTGGAAAAATGTTGCCTGGTCTGATGAGTCTCGATTTCTGTTGAAACATTCAGATGGTAGAATTTGAGTCAGAATTTGGCGTAAACAGAATGAGAACATGTATCCATCATGCCTTGTTACCACTGTGCAGGCTGGTGGTGGTGGTGTAATGGTGTGGGGGATGTTTGTAAATGCCATGGCCTACCTGAGCATTGTTTCTGACCATGTCCATCCCTTTATGACCACCATGTACCCATTCTCTGATGGCTACTTCCAGCAGGATAATGCACCATGTCACAAAGCTCGAATCATTTCAAATTGGTTTCTTGAACATGACAAAGAGTTCACTGTACTAAAATGGCCCCCACAGTCACCAGATCTCAACCCAATAGAGCTTCTTTGGGATGTGGTGGAACGGGAGCTTCGTGCCCTGGATGTGCATCCCACAAATCTCCATCAACTGCAAGATGCTATCCTATCAATATGAGCCAACATTTCTAAAGAATGCTTTCAGCACCTTGTTGAATCAATGCCACGTAGAATTAAGGCATTTCTGAAGGCGAAAGGGGGTCAAACACTGTATTAGTATGGTGTTCCTAATAATCCTTTAGGTGAGTGTATGTCACACAATACAAAAGGTAAGCTACACCAGCAAGAGGGAGATCAATGAAATAAATCGCTAAACAAATATATCAGAAGCTGTCATTAGACAAAATTACATCATAGACTAAAGTCTAGACACTCATTTATTGTTGTAATGCAAATGTTTCTGAAAATGTACAGAGTAAAATATTACTGAAAATTGATTAGTAATGCCTTACACTACTGCATTACAGCAAAAAGTAATATATTACTGTAATGCATTACTTTTGTAACGCGTTACACCCAACACTGATGATTAATGTATTATTATGTTAAATTTATTTAGTATCATTATCTCAATAAACAATTAACAAATTATGAACAAACCATTAGTAAAGCCTCATTCAGACCGTCAGTCCAAATCCGTTTTTTTGTGCATATCCGATTGAAATCCAATCAGATTTAGCATCACATAAAATAAGATTTTTACAAAAAGTCGTTTCCTGACTTCATCTGACAGTTATGATCGCTTCAGCACTGGCTACATCCCGAGATGGGCATGGCGCTCCTGGACAGGATCTCGACTACAGTAACAGTTGCTAGCTGTACTCTTGCCATTGTGGCACGACAAGCATATACTCGTCCGGATGGACAACACTTCGACAGTCAACATGGTCTACACCCCCGTCACATCGCAACTCGCCCGCCATCTCCTCCTCCCAAGTCGCTGCGCCGCCCCGCTCTCATGACAGCTTACGTTCCCCTGGGAATGAAGACTCCATCCCCAGGTGGTCAAGCTGATTTGGAGCCGATTCGTGGATGCACAGGTAGACCTGTTTGCCTCGCAAGAGTGCGCCTTCTGCCAGCTGTTCTATTCCCTGACCGAAAGGACCCTTATCACGGATGTCCTGGAACACATCTGGCCCCAGGGCCTGCGCAAACATGCGTTTCTCTAGTAAGCCATCTTGCATAGACACTGTGCAAGGTCAGGGAGGATGAGGAGCAGGTCTTGTTAGTTGTGCCGCACTGGCCCAACCGGACCTGGCTCCCAGAACTGATGCTCCTTGTTACAGCCCCTGCCTGGCAGATTCCCCTGAGGAAGCTTTCTCAGGCACGGGGAACTATGTCACCTGCATCCAGACCTTTGGAACCTCCACATGTGGTCTCTGGATGGGACATGGAGGACTTAAGTTGACACTATCACTTCAGCTAGAGCCCCCTCTACAAGGTGCGCTTATACATTGAAGTGGAGTCTGTTCCCTTAGTGGCGTTCTTCACACAAACAACATTACACTCCACACTGCATGTTTACGTGGACTTCATGCAGAGCTCTTGCTTCAGTCTGCTTTGGAGGCCAGCAGAAGGGAAAGGCTGTCTCCAAGCAAAGGTTGGACCACTGGATAGTGGATGCAATCACCTTGGCATTCCAAGCCCAAGGCGAGCCATGTTCCCTCGGAGTGAGGGCCCACACCACTTGGGGTGTGGCCTTCTCTTGGCCGTGGCCGCACAGCGCCTCTATGGCAGACATCTGCAGAGCTGCGGGCTGGGCGACACCTAACACATTCACAAAATTCTATATTCTACAAGTGGAGCCAGTTTCTTCCGGTGTGTTGGGTACAAGCGGGTAATGTGCGGGAAGGCTGGCTCTGTGTCTCGTTTGCAGCTCCATTCCCCACTGACGGGGGATATGAGCGCCTACTTGCTCTTTAGGTGAGGTCCCCACTTGGCAAAACCTGAATCGAGTTCCTCCAGCATCCTTCAGCAGTTAGACTCGCCGGAGACGTCTGATGCCAGGCCAAGTACTTTTGTGCATTAGATGCCCATTTGATGTGATTCCCTGTTGGTAATCCCATTTGTGTATTGTTCAACAATATCCATGTCTTTCCCTGGGTGGTTCTGCTCTGCCCTGTCTCTGCCTCAGTAATGTTCCTCCCTGGCTTGGTAGGACCTACCACAGAGATCTTCCATATGTAGCTCTGCCCCAAGGAGGGAATGTAGACGTTACATCTCCCCTGCCACAGCCCTGAACCACCACTAAGTGCCTGGGATCTTGTCTTGGCTCATAAGCAAAACATGAATAAAGTGAGTAATGCCAGTCCTATTTATACTCGTATGTTCGGGTAGATGGGACTTGGCATGCAAATCTCACTGGCCAATGTTCATTGTTACCACTTGGAGGTGATTGGCAGGTTAGTGGCTGAAGTGTGGAGGTAATGAGCTTTGATTTCTGTTTCCTGTAGAGTTTCCAGTCTCTCTCAGCTCCTCCTGAATCTACAGACGTCAATGACAATCCCTTCAGTTCACTCTCCATTTTTGAGGTCATGAAAGAATCTGTCAATAGTCTGAGAGACAAACTGGAGGATTTCTGCAAAAAGGACCTCAAGAAGACCTCAAGAAGATCTCTGACAGAGGTAAAGTCCTGGAGATTCATCTGCTCTCAGAAATCATCCTCCATCTCATATCATGTAGAAGATCATATTAGAAATGTCTTAGGAACGGATGCAGGGATCATTTTCTCTTGACAGGATAATCACACTCTTCATGTCTGTTGATTTCCACAGTCACTGTCACCAACATTGTTCCCAGGACCAGGAACGACTTCCTACAATGTAAGTCACTAAGAAAACAAGTAGAAAAACTCTCTGAGTGTGTTCATGTTCTTCCTGTAGAAGGAGAAAGAAAACATGACAGAAGAGTATTAGCGTTGATGATGATTTGCGCAGGATATCTAGAGTCACTGCTGACATATTGAACTAGAAGAGTTCAGCTATACTGAAAAAAATGATATCACTGAGTAACACTTTATTTTAAAGGTCCATAATTGTGCAGTAGTTAAGCATTAACACGTTGGTGATGATTAACTTTACATGTATTAACATTTTTACTTCAGAGTTTCACTTTAGAGTTTTTGCTTCAAACTGATGTGGGAATCATTGTGCCTACTCATTCACATAAAACAATATATTGATTTAAAATTTGTAAGATACTTTTTCTTTACAAAGGCCATATGCGAAGAGGTGTGAATGATGATGAATAATGCTGTGATTCACACGAAAGAACAAAATAACCACATAATGAGCAGCATAAAGGCGCTCGCGAACGACATCTCTCTTTTCAAACAGATTACATAAACAGAGAAAATGTGTTTTCGATTTGATGATTAAAATTTATTTAAAACCTGACATTTCAATGTTTCTTTAGACATATGTCTCATGTTTGTGTGACAAGTATTCGCTAAGTTACAGTTCATTTTCTGAAGAGTATCAGAATGGACTTCATGGACATAGAGGCTGCAGATTGTGCATCATGTTTCTTTCCTTTATTTTGCAAAAAGCAAAAAAATATTGTATAAAAATGTGTATATACAAATAAAAGTAGAAACTTAACTGATTATAATGATGTATAACACTTGCCTGAATGATCAAAATCAACAGAGTATTTTGAATCTCTTTTGCACTGATAAGAAAAAAAAACGAGTTGGTTGTGCCGGCGCGATCGTCAACCTCTACACTGTAAAAAAAAATATTTAAAAAGTAAGTTACCTGGTTGCCTTAAAATTTTGAGTTCATTGAAATTAAAAATTTGAGTTAATACAATGAACATTTTTGAGAATTGACATCACCCTTTATTCAAATAGTATTAAAAGATTTTGTAAGCATATTGCGTAATTGTGTTTTATTTGTTATAATGCAGTGAAACATGCCAAATTGTGCTATTTTCATGATTTATCAAAACATTTATTTTTTTTATTTATGTGGTTCAGATAGAATAATATTTTGAGTTTCTATTTATTAAACCCATTTCCTTCATTGTATTAACTATACATTTTTTTTATTTCAATGAACTCAACATTTTAAGGCAACCACGTTACTTACTTTTTAAGTTAAACCAACAGTATTGTTTTACAGTGTAGGGGTTAATGGGTAACTGAAGTACAGTAAATGCCTTTTAGGGTGACACTTTATTTTGATGGTCCAAGAGTATTGGTAGACTGTTAGGTTAGGGTTAGCAGAATAAGTTAATGAAGTTACTATAGTCAGTAGAATGTCTAAAGTGGACTAATGAAATAAAAGGTCACCCATTTTAGCCATCATTTACAACTTAAACATTTTGGATGTGAGTAGAAAGTGATTTACACAATATTATATTTCTGTGATTTACCATCTATAAAGTAAACTGAACAATGTGAATCATAATGTTTAATTAGTGTTGATTTTAAAGTTGAGTAATAAATTACTAAAATTGTGTCATAAAGATAATTTGACCCCTGATCTAAAGTGAAAAGTATATCCAGATTAATTATTGAGTTGTCTGGCACTTACTGAGTGATGTTCAATAAGCCTGTAATTATGGCTAAGTTGCCAGTAATACA
Organism: Paracanthobrama guichenoti; assembly: GCA_018749465.1. Taxonomy (NCBI): domain Eukaryota; kingdom Metazoa; phylum Chordata; class Actinopteri; order Cypriniformes; family Gobionidae; genus Paracanthobrama; species Paracanthobrama guichenoti. The sequence goes on along the minus strand of CM031946.1, from coordinate 22,292,217 downwards.
GTACTACTAAATACAATTCCTGGTATGTTCATGCTCAACTACTACATAAAAATGGCTAATATTCCATTACTATATGCTAAGTTAATCATTAACTACTGGTGTGTGACTACTACATGATTATGGACCTGTAATGATTTCACTGAAGGCAAGCTTGATGATGAACCCAAGTGCAGTATTATTTGACCATGTGAACAGATACAAAATGAACAAGAGACTTGAAACAGACTTGACTAAACAAAGCACTCACTAACAGTGGTTTACAGGAAACAATACTTGACAAGGACCAAGGCAAACACAAGGGCTTAAATACACAAGGACTAATGACTAAACAAGACACACCTGTGACCAATGATTAAACAATAAACCAGTGACAGAACTGAACTGAGAACCCACGTCTAAAACAACCAATGACAACATGACACAAGAGACTAGGGAATACATGACAATGGAGCACATGGCAGAATCACATGACAAAACCAGGAAACATGACAGTGACAATGACAAAATAAGAACATGAAACATAAACAAAACCCAAACACACCATGACAGGACCCTTAAAATAACGTTACCTAACATTGATTCAACTTGCTTGAACTGGTTGAATTTCTTTTGCCAAGGAAAATAATTTAAAAACAATTGGAGCCATTTTTTTAAACATTTTTAGATTGGACAGATTGTATTTTTGAGATGTAATTTTGAAATTATTCTGTGCACTCAAAAATAGTTTGTTTAATGAACTTAATTAAATTAAGAACAACTTTTCCACAAAATTAGTTTAGGTTCGTTACTAACATTACAGAAACTCTTTTACATGTCAAACATAACTGAACATTAAACACTAACATGTCTTTCCCTCAAAAACACATAAAATAACACTTCATTTCAACATTTACTCTCCTGATCCAGACCTGTGCAAAGCATGCTGGGAACTAAAAATCCACTGCCTAGTTTCAGTAATACTAATCATTCAGAAACTTCAGTTTTACATATTTAAGTGGAATTTACACAGTAAAATGAAACAAAAATGTTGTAATTGTGTGGTTTAACTTGTTTTAATTAAATCAATTTAACAGGGAGTAAAAATATTTTTTTACAGTGTACATTAAAAGATCAGATTCATAATTCCTGATTCTGATGTGTTTTCTCTCCATCAGATTCCCATCAGCTCACTCTGGATCTGAACACAGTGAATAAACACCTCCGTCTGTCTGAGGAGAACAAAGTGATTACTGCCACTGACACACTCCAGCCGTATCCTGATTATCCTGACAGATTTGATGTGTACTCTCAGGTGTTGTGTAGAGAGAGTGTGTGTGGACGCTCTTTCTGGGAGATTGATTGGAGTGGGCGTGAAGGTGTGTGTGTATCAGTGTCATATAAGAGCATCAGTAGGAAGGGACGGGGTAAAGAGTGTCGGTTTTGATATAATGATCAGTCCTGGGGTTTGTTCTGCTCTTCCTCCAGATACTCATTCAGACACAATAAGATAGAGACTGAGCTCCCTGTAAAGCCCATCACCTGTAGAATAGGAGTGTATGTGGATCACCGTGCAGGAACTCTGTCCTTCTACAGCGTCTCTGGAGACACAATGAGCCTCATTCACACAGTCCATACCACATTCACTCAGCCGCTCTATCCTGGGTTTAGGGTTTATCGTGGATCATCAGTGAAACGATCAATGTTGATGAATTAGAATAGACTGTAGAGAGATTCTACCCATAATGCATTGAGCTGCATGATAAATCAGTGACTGTCACACATTGGCTTGACTAGATAACCCAAGATAAGAGGCTTGATGCAGAAAGATGATGAACAGACTTTAGCCATGAAAATGTTACAAGTAACAGAAATAAGCTCAAATGTCAGGGCATGTCAAAACACCTCCAGGGCCCAGAAAACACCTCCAGACTTAGAGGATTAACCCCTATGGGTCTGAGGCAGTTTTGGGGCCCTTTAGAAGTTTTGACATGTTCTGACATTTGTGCTTTTTTCAGTTTCTTATAAACACATTAATTACACTGTATTCAGCACAAACTGCCCTACCATAATATGAGAGCAACATGTATGTACATGCTTGTATTTTTGAGAGAATAACGTTTATGCTTGCTTTTAAAAAAATAAAATTTAAGACACTGAAATAAGCCCACAAAACACAATGGATATGTGTCCACAATACTTAGCCTAATGGGTGATGTTGCCTATAGCTTTTGCTTCAAGCTGATGTGAGAATCATTGAGCCTGCTAATTCATATAAAACAATACATTGATTTACATTTTGTAAGACACTTTTTTGTTTACAAACCCTATATGCAAAGAAGCGTGAAAGATCATGAATAATGCTGTGATTCACATCTGAAGACAAAAGAACCACACAATGAGCTGCATAATGGATGAGCCTTTGAGTCAGGTATGTGAGAGCTAAGAAAGAATATGAAGACAAAAGTAGTTTTACTACTTTGAGTTATTATGACTCTTGGGTAACAAAATTTCAAGTGTCTAGTTTAAAATAAGACCAGATTTATGAATATAGATCATAGGGTTTAAGAGCTGCAGACATTTTTATTTGGGTATGTCGTTTCAGAAAATTCTCAAAAATAGGGAATTTAAGAGTTCCGCAAGTTAAGAGGTTAAGCTTAATTGGCTTGCTGTCTACTGATGACGGGCTCGATGAAGCAGCTTCAACTCGAGCTCTGATATACCCCCACAGTGACTAAAAGAATATGTAGGGCAAGGTACTTAAGATAAAGGTGGAGTTTGGGAGGTGGTGGGATGCTGGAACATCTGAGAATGAGGAGCGGTAAGCAGCTGTTTATATACTCTGGCTGTGGGCTGTTGTTTGGAAGATTAGATGGGCTCGCTCCTCCCTAAATTACGTTTAGAACTTCACATAATTCAAAGCATGATTGCTGATATTGCACAGCATGTGAACAAAATTTTGTATAGGCCTATTATATTTAAATGATATACAGTACCGGTTAAAAGATTGGACACATTACTATTTTTCATGTTTTTGAAATGTATATGACATTTTATGTTGCAGCAGGATTCATGTTTAAACAGTCGTTTCGCGGTTTAATATTCACAGACACTAACAGAATAAATTTACCTCACAATCCTTGTCTTGCTCCGTTGCTCCTTGAAATTAAACCGGTAAATTATTCCTCTCTACATCTCAAACCAATGTAAAGTACATGCACTAAACATGCGTCAGTATTTGACTTTCAAAAGAATGCAGCTCGTGGGTGTGGCCACATTAGCACTTAATGAAGCGAACGGCTCCCTCTTTTCAGACAGAATACCTAAACAGAGAATATTTGTTTTCAATTTGATTTTATATGATTTAAAACCTGACATTTCAACATTTCTTTATAACAAGTATTCACTAAGTTAGTTATTTTTCTGAAGATCAGATTAGACATCATTGAGAGAGAGGCGGCAGGTTGCGCATCATGTTTGTTTTCTTTAGTTTGCAAAAAGCACAACATTTTGTTTTTATTGTGAGTGTACACAAATAAAAGAATAAACTTAACATATTATAATGATGTATAACACTTGCCCGTATGAGCAAAATTGATGGAGTATTTTGAGTCTCTTTTGCACTGATAAGCAAAAAAGGAGGAGGAACTCACCTCTTCACCATTGTCAAAAAAAACATTGTCCTGCAGCCACTTTCTAGAGCGACTGAAGAAACCATCCTCCCATCCTCACCAGCTTCTACCAGCCCACATAGGAGGGGATGTTCTCACGACCTTGAGCATTCCCTAAAAGTTCTCTAAAGGTGACAAAAATCCAGAACCTTTACAGAACATTAGGGATGTTCCTAAAACATCCTCTTTTGGTTATGAATGTGCTGCAGTTCAAGGTTCCTTATATGACTTTAGGGAGATGTTCCATTTTGGTTATTCTATGGTGACATAGCGACGTTACAAAGAGGACATTTGGGATGTTAACAGAACGTTCCAACATGGTCCTATGTTGGTCATATAATAACATCACTGATATGCCTTTATGGAGACGTTCCATTTTGGTTATTCTATGGTCACACGGCAACATTACAAAGAGGAAATTTGGGACATTAACAGAACATTCTCATACGGTTCCCTGTTAGTCAGATGGGATGTTTAATTTTGGGACTGCGCTGCAACATATCTTGTTCAGTGCAGCAGTCTCTACACTACATTCCCATAACGTTTGCAGGACCAAAAAATAACATTCTATGTTGGTCCCCTAAATTCTGGCAACATTACCAGGTGACATCCTTGACACCATTGGGGACGTTCTGAGAACGTTCTGGGAACATACATTTTCCAAATCAAATATGGTCACCTAAATGTTCAGAGAACATCCTGAATGCTCTGTGAAGGTCCACCAAATAAAGTCCCCCAACCCTTTAAAGAACTCCACATCATGACTGTCTTGGAACATTCTCTAACAACTCTTTGGCTGCTAATTTTTTACAGTTTACATTATTACCATAGTTTACATTAAGGATTCTTGTAAAAAAGATGTGCAAGAGGCATGCAGTCAACACACTTCTGTTGTCCTTTCTGATTTCACTTACCTGTATATTTTCCTTTTCTGCGATCAAAGTAGAAACAGGAAAATTACTTATTTTTCCATAGTTTGGTTCTATATTATTAGAAGAAAATAAATCTGTGCAATCCATTTTTGGTCTGAAATGTGTTGCATTTACTGAAAATAAGGTTTGCCAAGATGAAGTTGTGAATGATGGGGCAGCACAATAATCCTTCCATGGCTGACATTGTCTGCTTGTTCATTCCCCAAAACAAAAGGCAGTTCTTGCCATCACAACTGTCCAGGTAATTGAGCTTAGCAGCAGGGCTGGAATGAGCGGTTTCTTCTGTTTTTTTGTGGTGTAAGAACAGCCCAGCTTCACCACCTTTGATTCACTCTTCTTCATCCCTGGGACCTGTGTGTTTCATATGGTATGCTTTGCCTCCAGGAGAATCAGATCTGGGAAACAAATGTAAAATTTCAAATAAACCTACAAAATATTCTAGAGTTGTTTAATTCTGGATAAAACTGAGAATCAAGATTTTTTTTTATACTCTAAATTATATGCAAGTGTGAACGTGAACTATTAGAAGACAACAAATCACCTTCTACTTTAAAAGTGAATGTTGCTGCCTTATCTGCTAGTCATGCTCCAGTTGATGGTTCTTCTTTGGGAGTTCATAACCTTGTTGGTAGTTTTCTGAAGGGAGCCAGATGTTTCAAGCCTGTTCATTTAACGCCTTTTCCTGTGTGGGATTTATCGCTTATACTCAAATTCCTGTGCACCACCATTTGAACCATTGGGTGTCACGGATAGTCGTTGTCTTTGAAAGCGGCATTTCTTCTGGCTGTTACTTCTGCTAAATGTGTTGGTGGGCTACATGCCCTGTCAGTTGGTGAGTCATGCTTACACTGGTTACCGGAGGATTCAGGGGTGATTCTTTAACCTAATCCAGCCTTTGTTCCATCAGTCCATTCATCTGGCTGCACTCTAATATCGATGGGAGGGCTAATCTTCTCTGCCCTGTATGTGCCTTAAATTGATCCGCAGACGGATCAATTATTTGTCTATTATGGTGATGTGCGAAAGGGTGCGCCTTTGTCCAAACAAAGACTGTCACATTGGCTTGTAGAGGTGATAAAACGTCTCGGTTATGTATATGTAACCCTCGTTCCCTGAAGGACAAAAGGAGCCAATGACATGAAAATGCCATGGGTCTGTGGAATTTGCATAATGCAACTCCGCCCCACTGCGTGCGTATAAGAGGTGTTGCATTGCAGTCTCATATTATGTTTACCTGCTGAGGAACCGAGGCTGAGCTCCCCGGCCGTACCAGAGGTACAGCGGTTGTGGCATGGGGACATAACGTCTCCGTTCCCTTCCTTCAGGGAATGAGGGTTACATACATAACTGAGACGTTCCCTTTCAGTCAGTACACTCCGAGTTATGTCAGTATTGATGAAATGGGGGTCCCAATTCAATCTCGCCACAACGGCTGTCTTCCAGCATCCTATGCTGACCTGAGCACCCTGCCATGAAGCCTGGCATGAACAAGGGGCGGGGCTCAGCTACCAAGGTACAGTGGGAAGCATATCCCACGTGGAGAAATGCCGCACAGTGACTGCCCGAAGGGAGGACTTAGAATACATATATGACCCACGTATGGGCTGCATATGGAGCTTCCTGGAGTATCCAACCGCAGGTGGAATCTTTCAACCCCAGGGGTGGCAAGGTGTCCTGCCAAGGGAAGACACGTGCTCAAAGAGACTTACCGTGGAGTTACACATGTGGGGGTTACTCAACGGGGGAACCATGCACATGGAGGCACCTAGCCTAACACAAGGGCTGACCAAGTGGAGGTTATAGAACCTTGCGAATATTTTGGGTGTCGCCCAGCCTGCAGCTCTGAAAATGTCTGTCAGCGAGGCAAATTCCAGGCTAATGGAATGCCTGGAGGTCCCCTACCATCTTGATGGAAGCCAGGGCAATCAGGAGCGCTACTTTCTTTGAAAGGAACTTCAACTCCGTAGACTGCAGGGGCTCAAAGGGAGCTCTCTGCAGGGCAGATAGAACCACTGCAAGGTCCCAAGAGGGCACCTGTAGACGGCGAGGTGGATTTAACCTCCTCGCCCCTCTAAGGAACCTGCTGACCAGGTCGTGCTGTCCAACCGTTTTTGAATCCACCAAGTCGTGGTGAGCCGATATCGCTGCCACATAGACCTTGAGGGTGGAGGGAGACGGCCTTCTCTCCAACCATTCTTGGAAGAAGGAGAGCACGGACACGATCAGGCATTTCCTGGGGTCTTCTCGGCAAGAAGAGCACAAGGTGACGAAGAGGTTCCACTTCAATGCATAGGCCTGTCTTATGATATCATCTCAAATTTTGTCTGTTCAATCTGGGAAAAAAGCTTGCTCCAACTGTTTAACTTTTTTAGTTATTTATAGTGACTCAAGTTAAAATACTTTATTATGTTTTTTTTTTAGGTTGAATCAATGGTATAATTATTTTCAGTTTAGCTAAACTCTTCATGTTCAATATATCAGCAGTGTCTCAGTACAGTTTATCAGATAATCTGTGCAAATCATCATTCACATTATCAACTCTTTTCTTAGACACTTACATTGTAGGAAGTCGTTCCTGGTCCTGGGAACAATGTTGGTGACAGTGACTGTGGAAATCAACAGACATGAAGAGTGTGATTATCCTGTCAAGAGAAAATGATCCCTGCATCCGTTCCTAAGACATTTCTAATATGATCTTCTACATGATATGAGATGGAGGATGATTTCTGAGAACAGATGAATCTCCAGATGTATAAAGTTGCATACATACAACATGGGCATAGAAATTTTTCCATGCACATATCACATTTATAAAAAATATACTAACTGTAAATAAGTGTGCACCGTCCGCACACTCTGTTACAATTTTTTTATATTAATTTAATTAGAAATATTTGCAGTGGATGTGCTGTTTTTGAACACTTTTCTTGTGGCATTCAATGTTTTAATGTTTTAACTACAGCGAGGATTGCAGCACATGATAATTCTGCTTTGAATTGGGTTCTAAATAGCAGAACTCATGCTCTGGGAAAATATCTTCACAAGAAAAATTATCAATGATGCGCACTTGACTCTAAGCAGATGGCTTTGGAACATAGATGTTATAATGACAGACACCGTTCAGTGATCAAACATCCATTGGCCATAAGTTTGAAGAAGTCTGATGACAGTTCTGTACAACCTCACAGACAGACAGTAGCCTAATGATAACTTCTTCTGTGAGCTTCACAATACTATGAAAAATATAATTGTATTTGAAGGACAGAATTTGAAGGAAATGTAAGATTTGCACGTTTTATGTCAGTGTCAGACAATTGTATTTACACTGCAATGTACAAATATCTATGTGCAGCACAAACTGCATTTACAGTCCATATCTCATATTTTCATACTAGTGTCTTACTGTTAAACACGGAAGTATCACATGGATGGCTGAGATAATATGCTGATGAGTATATGCATAGTAAAACTAAGCATTGTAAGCTCCATATATGGTTATTTTTTGGGAGGAGACAGGGTGGAGATGCACATACACATAATCTTCCACGGACTGGTGTCCAGCTCTCCATCCCACTCGCTCCAGCACTATCGCCTCGGGCAGCCACTCACGCTCTTCATTTAGCCGCACTGCCTGACCTCCTCAGCACCTCCATGTCCCTCCTTCCTCCCGGGTTTTTGGCACCAATGTAACACGGTTCGTAGAATAAGGAGGAAGGAGGCGGGAACCGGCAAACGTTCAACAACTTTAATCAAATAAACAAACAAAACAAAAGTAAAGCGGGCAGCCCCTCACGGATGGCTGCCACGCACACACATAATAAAACATAAACCAAACACAGCAGTCCAGGCCTGGTCCTCTCTCGTCCTCCCACGTCTCTCACTCGTCAACCTCGCCACACAATGGCTGTAGGTTCAAACTCCTGAAGGGATGATTGATCAGTTTCCGTCATCAAACATGAATTTACATGAAGCATGAGCATAAGTATCATAAAAGTGAACCTGACACAGATGTAGAGCTTCACACTGACAGTGTTTCTGCTGCGTAACAGACCTGCGGCTCTATATGACAAACAAAAAATATTACTGGATCACCACATTGAGTATTTCTGTTTTCAAATGCCATCAGTTATGAAATGTTGATTGGGAATCACTCATTCTAATTTACATGAAGACGGCATCACATTTCCATCAAAAACGGATTATTCTACACAGAACAGAAGCCAGCGCCAGAGGTGAAGCTATGAACGAGTTCATATGGACTGAGTCAGATTTACTGAACAGAAAGTGTTTGCGTGTCTGTCGCTCTGTTTATTGTGTGTTGCTCAATATGTTTATGGTGCATTTCACCATATTTTCTGTTAAGTTCAATGCGGAGCACAAATACCCTCAGCAGTCAAAGTCCAGTTGCAGCTCCTGTTCACTGCTGACGTCTGCAGTGTGAATGATGTTACCTGATCATATGGGTGCCAATATAAAGTGTCAGCGTTATTCTAGTTTAGTTATGTCTAGTTTAAAGTTCATACCTGTGTCTCTGTCCTCTGAGCTGCAGCTGATACAGTGTCATGGTTTTTATGTTCATCCATCACACACAGCACACATATACACGTCTGATCAGTGCGGCAGAAAACCTCAAGGACTTTATCATGCGTTTGGCAGATCATCTCCTGCAGTCGTCCAGTGGCATCGATCACTTTATGTGGTTTACGAGAGTGAAATTCCTCATGACGGTCAAAATAAGTTTGACAGTAAGACTCCAGACACACCAGACAGGACTTGACGGCTTTGTGTTTTCTTCCAGTACAGACGTCACACTGCACATCTCCAGCTCCAGCGTAACAGTCCTCAGGAAGTTTAGCCTTCTTCAGTTTCTCCACCACTTCAGCCAGCATGGTGTTTTTAGCTAAAGCAGGTCTTGGACTGAAGGTCTGTCTGCACTGAGGGCAGCTGTAGACTCTCATCTGATCCTCCTGATCCCAGCAGCCCGTAATACAGATCTTACATTAACTGTGTCCACAGGGAATGGCCACTGGATCCTTCAGGAGATCCAGACACACCGGACACACAAACTCATTCTGATCCACTGAAATTCTGGCTTCTGCCATTTTACTGCATGAACACACAACAGCTCAACTGCACTTCAGTTTCTCTTTCACTGAACTGAAGAGTTTCCTGGTTCTGTGCAAAACAGGTGTGTCTGTAAAACAGGTTCCTCATTCCAGGTCCTGGAGAGCCTCATTCAGACTGTCAGAGTTCAGTTTCGACTGTCCTCCCACACACCTGGATGTTACTTTAAATGCAAAACCTTTTTTAGTTGATTCAGGTGTGTTCAGTAAGAGCTGGAACTAAACTCTGTTGTGTCTCTCCAGGAATAGGAGGAATCCTGCAGATCATTAAACGTCCACTAGATGTCAGTCTCAGACAGTCACTCAAAGAACACAAGTTATTGAGAGTCAGGACAACACCTTTACTAACTGCATCCTAATTATTTGTACTGCAGGGGGCGTATTACAGAAACATCTTTAGAACCCTATCTTTTCTGTTTGGTAACCATGGCAATTTCAGATAGGACCTCATTTAGGACAAAAGCTATTGCAGAATGACATTTCTTAAATGCATAATCTTATCTTAACTATAGATAGGAAACGGCTATTACAGAAGCATCCTAACTCAACAAAATAATCCTAAAAGCTGTCTTAACTTTAGGGCCACCCCACTTGTGTCCTTACTTCAAACCTTTTTGAAATCCAGTGGTAAAAATCAGTGCAAATGCACTTTCCGAGAATGCCATTAAATTTACTGATTATACAAGATGAAGAGCAGCGACGTTTGATGGTTGAGAGACTTTTGGAGGACCCAGAGGATGTGCAGTGCTTTGATGATAAAATACTCCATTCTTCTAAATAATTCATTCTTCAAGTGACTAACATCTTATGTTTGATTATCCTTATCCCATCAGAAGGGTGGACCCAGTTGTGATTTTTCGAATCAGATAAACCAAAGTTGTTTTTAAGTGAATGATCACTAAATCAATGTTTACTGATGATATATACAAAACAAAACAAACAAATCTCAAAGATACCCGCTGTCAAATAAATGTCACTGTTGCTCACAGCTCTATAATTCCACAGTATATTAATGGCAATGACAACAACAAATATACCATGTGTGCGAAGACATGATGTCTTTAAATGGTGTCACCCATTAACCAGCAATGAGCTAATTGGTGTAAGCCTAATTGAGCACAAGCCAAAGCAATCATGCTCAAGGCTTTTAAGATCAGTGTTGGCTACACCAAAGAGTTGGCACCATGGACACAAAAGGGCCTAATTTCACTGTGGCAGAAACCTGTGCACTGCTGGAGGGTGTTCGGGCCAATTTTGCCTCAATAGTAAGAGGTTTCAGCTCTGCAAAGGGTGGAGAAGTGACCAAAAAAGGAAAACACAACATTTGGGAGGACATAACCAATCATGTCAATGCCATGGGGTCTGGCCTAAAGAGTCAATGCCATGGGGTCTGGCCACAAGTTATGTTGCGATTGAAAGAACCTTAGAGCCAAGGCAACAAAAGACCTTACTGAAGCCAAGAACCCCCAAACGGGTAACAAGCCATATAAGAGGGGTGATTTCACTGATATGGTCCTTGATATCATAGGAGGACAAAAATCAGAGGCTCTGCATGGCATTGAAGGCATAGAAGCAGATGGATAGGGCACAATTACAGAGACTAGGACTTCAGAAGAATGTGAGCAAAATTCTCCTGCAGAGGAAATGTTTGTTCTGGACTTGACTACAGTAACTGAGGAGGAAGACAGATCCCCAGTGGATGTAATGAAGACAGTCCAAGACGTTCCTTCAAGAAAACATAAAACGTTTCCTCTGCTACAAACCAGGATGGTGACAGCTCTGAGTTGCTTCTGAAACGGCAGAAAAAAGTGCAGATGGAGATGAATCTCCTAAAGGCAGAGATGGAAAGAGCTGGTATCTGTCCTGTATATGATTTTTGACTATTGGATAGCATTGTTTTGTTATTTAACATTATAACAAAATAAGGAATGTAAAATGTTTCTGTTTCTTAAAATTAAAACAAACAATGTTTATATTTTGCCTACCTGTTTTTTTTTTTTTTTTTGCTAAGCCAGTAGGCTACACTGTTGGTTCCATTTAAGGCTCTGGTGAACAGGATTTGGTAATCCTGAAATTTGGATCACAGTGATCCAGTCTAATGGTCCTTTAAAAAAAACTGGCATTAATGTAAGATGGATCAGGTGATCCTGGATAGCAAAACATGGTATTTCCAAATCTGGATCAATTTGATGGATTTCAGTTTTATCAGCATTAAGCTGTAAGAATTTATCAGTCATCCAGGTTTTAAGCTCCTAAAGGCAAGAGTTAACAGAAGTGGGTAGACAAGCTGAGTTGGGTTTAATCGTGAAATAAATTTGAATATAATCAGCGTCAGACCATGCCGTCTGATTATCTGGCAAATGAGAAATAAGAGCACCAAGTACAGAGCCTTGAGGTTCACCATGAGAGATGATAAGGATTGATCCTTACCTATCCTAACAAATTGCTGTCTATCTGATAGATATGAGGTTAATCACTGAAGAGTAGCACCAGTAATGCCTATTGCAGATAGTCGAGAGAGGAGCGTGGAGTGGCACACAGTGTCAAAGGCTGCACTGAGATCAAGCAGAACTAGGATACTGTGTGCACCAGAATCAGAAACCAGAAGGAGATTGTTTAGCACTTTTAAAAGTGCTGTTTCTGTGCTGTGATTGGGATGAAAACCTGATTGAAGCGGTTCAAAAATATTATTTTTCTGCAGTTGTGCTATATCTACCTTCTTGAGTAATTTGGCTACGAATGGCAGATTTGATATTGGTCTATAATTGCTCTGGATAGTGTTATCAAGGCCAGATTTCTTTAGTATTGGAGTGACAGCTGCTACTTTTAGATTGTGCGGAACATAACCAGTGGCAAGAGATCCGTTTATAATGCAGGGCTCTCAAGTTTTGAAGACAGGCGAGAGTGACATCTCCAACCCTCCACCCAAACACAACAATGAGGGTGTTGTTGTGTTTGGTAAGGACACAATTTAACCAGATACAAAGTATTTATTCAATTTCCATTTATTCATTTGCGTGTGTGTGTGTGTGTGTGTGTGTGTGTGTGTGTGAGAGAGAGAGAGAGAGAGAGAGAGAGAGAGAGAGAGAGATTATGACTGGTGTTGTTTATTGTAAGTGTTTTGATGGTCTCTTCTGACACCCTAGCCATCTCCTCCACGGTCTCTTCCACTTCCACCTGCACCGTCTTTTCCTCTTCCACCTGCACCGTCTCCTCCTCTGTCTCCTCCTCTAATGGGCCTACCCTTTTCACCACCTTCTCTGGGCCAGCATCCTGTAACCTGGCCTGATTACCAGCTACACTGGACTGTTTTAGGACACTTTCACCAATCCTCTGTGGCCATCTGAGACTCGTCGGAACGCCGAGTTGAACAATGGCCAGACGAGTCGAAGGCGAAGAATCAAGAAACACCGTGGGAAATGTGCGGGGGTCCGCAACAGACTGAGAAAAAGGGCATTCAGCCCACCTCTCCCGAGCATTCTGCTTGCAAATGTCCAATCCTTGGATAATAAGATGGACGATCTTAGAGCCAGGATAAGTTTTCAACGGGACATGAGAGACTGTAACATCTATTGTTTGTCCGAAACATGGCTCACGCCCGCGGTCGCGGACACAGCTGTGACGCCGTCGGAGAACTTCTCTGTTTTTCGGATGGACAGAACAGCCGAGGCCGGTAAATCCAAAGGCGGTGGAGTATGCTTCATGATCAACAAGAAATGGTGCGACCCCAGGAACATCACCATTCTCTCGTGGTCCTGCTCGCCTCATCTGGAACATTTAACAATCATCTGCCGCCCATTCTATCTGCCGAGGGAGTTTCCCTCTGTTGTCGCGACCGCTGCTTACATCCCACCACAGGCAGACACAGCGCTGGCTTTATCTGGCCTTCATGATGTTGCCAGCAGCGTCATAAACAAACACCCCGATGCGGCGTTCATCGTCGCGGGCGATTTTAACAAAGCAAACCTAAAGAAAGTCCTGCCAAACTTTCACCAGCACGTCTCCTGTCCCACACGAGGAGCAAACACACTGGATCATTGCTACACCCCGTTTAAGAACGCCTATAAAGCGCGGTCACTTCCAGCTTTTGGCAAATCAGATCATGCCGCCATTTTCCTCACACCTGAATACAAACAAAGGCTCGTTCAGGAACCCCCGGTGAGGCGGGAAGTTCAGAGACCGCGCTACAGGCAGCTCTTGATGACGCCGACTGGGACATGTTCCGAGCGAGTTCAGCCGACGTAAGCGAGTTCACAGAAGTGGCCCTTTGCTTCATCAACACGCTTACAGAGCAAGCCACACAAACAATAACAATAACGTCCTTCTCAAATCAGAAACTGTGGGTGGACAATTCAATCCGCGCGGCACTGAACACACGCACTGCCGCTTACAACGCCGGTCTCCTAATGGGGAATATGAATGAATACAGATTGTCCTGCTATGCTCTCCGACGCGCAGTTAAAGCCACAAAGCTCCGTTATAAGGATCGAGTGGAGTCTCATTTCCAACTCAACGACTCGCGGCGTATGTGGCAAGCTCTGAGGTCCATCTGCTCTTTTGGATCTAAATCCTCTGCAGAGGTGAGCGCTGATCCGTCGCTTGTGAATGAGTTAAACTCTTTCTACGCTCGCTTTGACTGTAACCGCGGCAACGCGACTCCGCCAAGTGACGTGTCAGAGGGAATTACTCAGAGCAGCAACAACCACGTGATCTCTGTCTCGGAAGATGAAGTTCGGAGAGCACTCAAGCGTGTGGACGTCAGGAAAGCTGCCGGGCGGGATGGTATCTCAGGCCGTGTTCTGCGGTCCTGTACTGATCAGCTCGCCGGGTTGTTTACATCTATCTTTAATGAGTCCCTCGCTACATCTGTGGTCCCCACCTCCTTCAAAAAATCCACCATCATCCCTGTCCCTAAGAACAGTAAACCCTCTTGCCTAAATGACTATCGTCCAGTGGCTCTCACGTCTATAGTCATGAAGGTCTTTGAGAGACTCATTAAAAACACCATTTGCGCCTACATTCCTGACACTTTGGACCCTCTTCAGTTTGCCTATCGTCCCAATAGATCGACTGAAGATGCCATCTCTCATGTCCTCCACTCCTCCCTCACTCACATCGACAGCAAAAGTAGGAACTACGTAAGGCTGCTATTTATTGACTATAGCTCAGCCTTTAACACCATAGTTCCCATTAAGCTAACTGCCAAACTCCTGGATCTCGGCCTAAATCCTTCTCTCTGCCACTGGATTGAGGACTTCCTCACTGGCAGGCCTCAGGTGGTGAGAGTAGGCCAGTTCACCTCCACCTCCATCACCCTGAGTGTGGGAGCTCCACAGGGCTGTCTCTCTCTGAATGTTGGCAAGACCAAAGAAATGATTGTGGACTTCAGGAAGAGACAGCAACGGACATACTCCCCCCTCATGATCAGCGGGTCACCAGTAGAGAGAGTGAGCAGCTTCAAGTACCTGGGAGTAAACAACTCCGAGGACCTGACCTGGACTGCTCACATTCAGACACAGGTGAAAAAGCCAGGCAAAGACTGTACCACCTGCGCCAGCTGAGGAAATTCAGGGTTTCACCAGCTATCCTGAAAACTTTCTATTTAGGGGCGATAGAAAGTGTATTAACTCAGTGCATCCCAGCGTGGTATGGGAACAGCACCAGTCATGACTGCAAAGCCCTGCAAAGAGTCGTGCGCTTATCCGAGCGTATCTCAGGGTCAGCTCTCCCGTCTCTGCAGGACGTTCACACCAAACGCTGCAAAGGTAGAGCTACTAAGATCATCAAGGACTCTAATCACCCTGCAAACCCTCATTTCACGCTGCTGCCATCTGGTAGCGCTTCCGAAAGCCTGATGGCCAAAACTGAGAGACTCAGGAGGAGCTTCTTCCCCCAGGCCATCAGACTCCTGAACTCAGTCACTTAACATCACGTGACTTCACTTCAGGATAAACATCGATACACTGACATTGCACTGCACTTTCTGTTCTCGTTGTTACTGTGTAACAACCTGTTATAAACCTGTTTGCACATTATACTCTTTATACATTTGTTAACCACATATTTATAAGTCTACAGTTTACTCACTGCACAGTCTACTTCACTTATTTTATTCCACTTCTCTATTTATTCTTATTTTTTTTCCTACTTGATTTATTTATAAACTGTCCATGGAGCGGACCTGTTTACATTTCACTGCCAGTTTTATATTCTGTATATAACTGTGTATGTGACAAATAAAACTCTTGAATAACCTCTTTAGCCTGCTGCATTAAATTTATATCTGCTCATGTAATCACACACGACTGCGTTGAGTTTATAAATGCCAATGGCCAATCAGAGGTGTTAAGATTAGTAATCGCTGAATAAAAACTGAATGACCAGAAGGGACCAGTTACTCATCAAATCATTTCTTTATTGAATTAAAGCAGTTCACCAGATAAATCGACCACCTTCATGTTTGATAAATGTTCATAAATGATAAAGAAAACAAAATATATATATGGCAATGAGATTAATAAGGCTTCAGGTAAACGATTGTCACATCGGATCATTAGTGTAAAACGAGCTGCTCCTCATCATCAGCTGTATATGATACAGCATATAAAGCCCTTCTATGAGCATCCCATCCGCCGATATCCTGCTCATGATCAGTCAGCAGTTACACCTGTATTCCTGCAGGAAACACAGCTGAAGAACTGCGCGTTTATATCTCCATAGTGCAAAAGTAAACAAGTGCAAATATTTCACTTCAATTTTTGGTCCCCAAAGCACACATTTCCCAAATGACAAACAAAATCCCCATCAAACACACTAAATGCTATCCGACTAAATAAGAAACAGAAGAAAATAGACTGGATGGATAAGAAGCTCCTTCACTCAGTAATTGTAGTGTCTGCAGCGGCTCCAGCGACGCTCATGTGCCGTAGCGATCCTGCAGGAAAACGCAGAGTTTAACCGTGCACATCTAGCTGGATGAACGGGTCGGTTAACGGGTTCAGCAGAAACTGACCTGTATAGAGGACACGACTCCGCTGGCCATGACCGACAGCTTTCCCGCCACAGTTCGAACGCCGCTCTTCAGCTGCATCATGTCCGGCACAGCGGGCATCATGTTACTCAAGCGGGATGAGCCGCCGGACGCTAGCACACAACCATAAACAGATAAATCACTTATAATAAAACACTGCAATATTCCATAAAAAACAAGAATGGTCTATTTTGCGCAGCTCTACGAGTAGTGACACGCACCTGCTGATTTCTTCTGCTCATCAAACAGATCCGCGGAGCTGATCGCCGAACTGCCCGAGTAATTCTCCAGCCGCGCCCGGACTTCATACTGAAACACGAGAAACAGCAGCATTTAACAACACAGAGCTCGTCACACGTCTCAAGCGCTTGCTCGCAGGGCGTCACCTCAGAGTTGTCCTGCTTGCCGAAGAACATGTCGGATGAAATGGCCTTGGCGTTGGCGAACTTCCTCTGGGCGTCATCTGAGACGCACTGCGGCTCCGTCATCCTCCTCGCCACAGTCCTGTGAGAAAACAAGAACACTGCGTTCAGCGCACGGCCTGCTGGGATTGAGGTCAAGCACAGGAATGCCTTGTCTGACCTCTCTGTAGTCAGGTCGATGTCGGCCTGCTGAAAGAAGAACGGATCCGACGACTCTTCGTCCAGGAGCCTATGGGAAGAGGCAGGACATATCATGAACAAGAGCACAAGACACACACACGCTCTCAGAGCTCCAGCAGCGAGGCGTCACCTGCAGGAGAAGTGCTTGTCCTCGTCCTGCTCGTCCTCCTGGTGCACTCTTCTGCTGGAGGAGCTCAGAGCCGGAGCCTCCTGCTTTATGATCCGCAGGTCCTCCGTCACCGAGTGCGACAGGCCGCTGGAAACACAGGGAGAAACCAACGCTTAGCTCCGCCCACACTGACATGTCATTGGCCAAAACAAAATGCATTAGTGCTTGCCCATTTATTCAAGGATGTCTTTCCATTCATCAAAAATTCAGCTGATAAACAATGGTTTTACAACTGAAGTTTTTATCAGGACATTTGCATTCTATTGGTCAAAGCATAGTCAGGTCTGGCCTGGAGGAGCAGGCGCTCTCACACACACACACACACACACCACTGACCTGCGCGCGCCAAAGCCCATGCCGAGTCGCTCAGCCTGCTCCTTCCTCTGGCCATCCAGACGGCTCATCTGCTGCTCGTTCCTCCTCGCACTCCTCTGCAGCTCCAGACTGTCAAACGAGTGGCTCAGGGATGGACCTCTGCGCACACACACACACACACACACACACACACACACACAAAGAGCAAGGTGTGAAATACTAGCTGCTGCACAGCTGAAATGAGAGCGTTAGGAGGAAGAAGCAGCGCGTCACATGCTCACGTCGAGTGTTGAGGGTCGGCATCGCTGCTCTTCATCTCCTCCTGGAGTCTGTCCACGGCCTGAGCTCGTTTCTGCTGCGCGCTGAAGCTCTGACTGCTGACCTTCTGCGCACCCAGACCGGCCTTCTTGCTGCCCGTCTGACACACACACACAGACATCAAGAAACTCAGCTCATCTGAACGCTGTCTGAATCGGAGCATTATTAGCTCTTCTCCTGTTTATTGCCTCTTTATGATGAATAGCTTGTTGTGTTTCTAAATATGTCATGGTAAAAATGACAAACGCCCTGAATTGAGCTTATGTCACATCATAAAACGAGATGACAAGAGCCCTCCCTATGACATCACTTCCTGCTCTACGTCACGTGGCACGCATTGACAGATAAGCTATCGTGAGGGATAATAACAGTGTCTGTGGCAAACTCACGGCTTTCCTGCCGGTGGTGGCGGTAGGTTTCTTCTTGATCAGAGAGGGCAGCTCTGTAAGAGAGGGTTATGAGTTATGAATAATGATGATGATTTCAGCGGTATGTGTCTGTCTGAGGAGTGTGAGTGTCACCTGATGATGAAGATAATGGTGATGAAGGAGACGCACTGAGCTGCTCCACACTGGGACCCTCCTCACCAGCACCGGCACCTGCACCTATCAAACACCAACAGTATCCAGAGAGACCAAACAACACACAACTGTATACTGTATATAAAACACCATGCCACACCATCATACCGTTATTATTTGTGTCCTGGACTGGGTCCTGCGCTTGGCTGGTGTTCAGCTGGTGTCCCTCCTTCAGCATGGGCAGCTAAACACACAGATTTAAAGAGATTCATGAGAGCAGCCTTACAGACGTAACATCCTGTTCACTGTGCAAGAGTTCTGTGGTTGCTAGGGTGTGGCCTGATAGCTTCACGATGATCCTGAGAGACTGATTGGTTGTCTGAGTAAAATGAGCCCGCCCCCATGTCTCTATGACACTGTGATCCAGAGTTATGTTCAATACAAAATCACTATGCACTATGTTCCCATAGTAGGAAAAACACATATGAGCACTTCCTCAAACGATTGGCCCGTAAGATAAGAGTGGCGGGGCGTGACCTGCTGACCTGAATGTGCTGAGAGAAGAAGTCCTCGTGTCTGTCGACAGGTGATGTGGGTGAGAGTGGAGCCTGACTGTCCAGCCACAGCTAAAGAGAGAGCGAGAGAGAGATTCAAGATTCAAGATTCAAGAGTTTTATTTGTCACATACACAGTTATATACAGAATATACAACCGGCAGTGAAATGTAAACAGGTCCGCTCCATGGACAGTGCAAATTCACAGTTAAAAACACAAGGAAGAAATTATAATAGAAATAGGATATAAAAAAAAAAGTCTCTCTCTCTCTCTATATATATATATATATGTCTATATCTGTAGAATTATAAATAATCAAGTCGAGAAAAAAGGTAACAAATAAGGATAAAGTGGAATAAAATAATTGAAGTAGACTTTGCAGTGAGTAAACTGTAGACTTATAAATATGTGGTTAACAAATGTATAAGAGTATAATGTGCAAACAGGTTTATGACAGGTTGTTACACAGTAACAACGAGAACAGAAAGTGCAGTGCAATGTCAGTGTATCGATGTTTATCCTGACGTGAAGTCACGTGATGTTAAGTGACTGAGTTCAGGAGTCTGATGGCCTGGGGGAAGAAGCTCCTCCTGAGTCTCTCAGTTTTGGCCATCAGGCTTGGGAAGCGCTACCAGATGGCAGCAGCGTGAAATGAGGGTTTGCAGGGTGATTAGAGTCCTTGATGATCTTGGTAGCTCTACCTTTGCAGCGTTTGGTATAGACATCCTGCAGAGACGGGAGAGCTGACCCTGAGATACGCTCGGATAAGCGCACCACTCTTTGCAGGGCTTTGCGGTCATGACTGGTGCTGTTCCCATACCACGCTGTGATGCACTGAGTTAAAACACTTTCTATCGCCCCTAAATAGAAAGTTTTCAGGATAGCTGGTGAAACCCTGAATTTCCTCAGCTGGCGCAGGTGGTACAGTCTTTGCCTGGCTTTTTTCACCTGTGTCTGAATGTGAGCAGTCCAGGTCAGGTCCTCGGAGATGTTTACTCCCAGGTACTTGAAGCTGCTCACTCTCTCTACTGGTGACCCGCTGATCATGAGGGGGAGTATGTCCGTTGCTGTCTCTTCCTGAAGTCCACAATCATTTCTTTGGTCTTGCCAACATTCAGAGAGAGACAGTTGTCCTGGCACCATGATGTTAGATGCTCCACCTCGTCCAAGTATGCCGTCTCATTGTTGTTGGAAATGAGGCCCAGGACAACAGTATCATCAGCAAATTTGATGATAGAGGTGGAGCTGTGTGTGGACAAACAGTCATGCGTGTAGAGAGAGTAGAGCAGGGGCTCAGGACACAGCCCTGTGGAGCTCCCACACTCAGGGTGATGGAGGTGGAGGTGGACTGGCCTATTCTCACCACCTGAGGCCTGCCAGTGAGGAAGTCCTCAATCCAGTGGCAGAGAGAAGGATTCAGGCCGAGATCCAGGAGTTTGGAGGTTAGCTTGGTGGGAACTATGGTGTTAAAGGCTGAGCTATAGTCAATAAATAGCAGTCTTCACGTAGTTCCCACTTTTGCTGTCGATGTGAGTGAGGAGGAGTGGAGGACATGAGAGATGGCATCTTCAGTCGATCTATTGGGACGATAGGCAAACTGAAGAGGGTCCAAAGTGTCAGGAATGAAGGCGCAAATGGTGTTTTTAATGAGTCTCTCAAAGACCTTCATGACTATAGATGTGAGAGCCACTGGACGATAGTCATTTAGGCAAGAGGGTTTACTGTTCTTAGGGACAGGGATGATGGTGGATTTTTTGAAGGAGGTGGGGACCACAGATGTAGCGAGGGACTCATTAAAGATAGATGTAAACAACCCGGTGAGCTGATCAGCACAGGACCGCAGAACACGACCTGAGATACCATCTGGCCCAGCAGCTTTCCTGACGTCCACACGCTTGAGTGCTCTCCGAACTTCATCCTCTGAGACAGAGATCACGTGATTGTTGCTGCTCTGAGTAATTTCCTCTAACGCGCCACTTGGCGGAGTCGCGTTGCCCGCGTTACAGTCAAAGCGAGCATAGAAAGAGTTTAACTCGTTCACGAGCAACGGATCAGTGTTCACCTCTGCAGAGGATTTAGATCCAAAGGAGCAGATGGACCTCAGACCTTGCCACATGCGCGCATGAGTCGTTGAGTTGGAAATGAGACTCCACTCGGTCTTTATAACGGAGTTTTGCGGCTTTAACTGCTCGTCTGAGAGCATAGCAGGACGATCTGTATTCATTCATATTCCCTGAATGGAGACCGGCGTTGTAAGCAGCAGTGCGTCGTTCACTGCCGCGCGGATTGAATTGTCCACCCACGGTTTCTGATTTGAGAAGGACGTTATTGTTATTGTTTGCGTGGCTTGCTCTGTAAGCGTGTTGATGAAGCAAAGCGCCACGCTCTGTGAACTCGCTTACGTCAGCTGAACTCGCCGGAACATGTCCCAATCCACATCGCCCAGAGCTGCCTGTAGCGTGGTCTCTGAGTGGGGTGACCAACGCTTAACTTCCCGCCTCACCGGGGTTCCTGGAGGAGCTTTTGTTTGTATTCGGGAGTGAGGAAAATGGCGGCATGATCCGATTTGCCAAGCGCTGGAAGTGACCGCGCTTTATAGGCGTTCTTAAACGGAGAGTAGCAGTGATCCAGTGTGTTTGCTCCTCGTGTGGGGCAGGAGACGTGCTGGTGAAAGTTTGGCAGGACTTTCTTTAGGTTTGCTTTGTTAAAATCGCCGCGACAATGAATGCCGCGTCGGGATGTTGGTTTATGGCGCCGCTGGCAACATCATGAAGGCCAGATAAAGCCAGCGCTGTGTCTGCCTGCGGTGGGATGTGCGGCGGTCGCGACAACCGCAGAAAACTCCTAGGCAGATAGAATGGGCGGCAGATGATTGTTAAATGTTCCAGATGAGGTGAGCAGGACCGCGAGAGAATGGTGATGTTCCTGGGATCGCACCATTTCTTGTTGATCATGAAACACACTCCACCGCCTTTGGATTTACCGGCCTCGGCTGTTCTGTCCATCCGAAAAACAGAGAAGTTCTCCGACGGCGTCACAGCTGTGTCCGGGACCGCGGGCGTGAGCCATGTTTCAGACAAACAATAGATATTACAGTCTCTCATGTCCCGTTGAAAACTTATCCTGGCTCTAAGATCGTCCATCTTATTATCCAAGGATTGAACATTTGCTAGAAGAATGCTCGGGAGAGGAGGTCTGAATGCCCTTTTCCTCAGTCTGTTAAAATTACAGAGGATCGGCGAAAGTGTCCTGAAACAGTCCAGTGTAGAGGTAACCAATGTCCAAAAGAGTTTTGCTGTCGTAGTAGATCAATGCAGATGATAAGTTTGTAAAAACTGAGAGTAAAAGAAAGTAAAATAGTAAATAAAAGCACAGTCTTCGCGGAGCGACCTGAACGGCGACCAAACACAGCGGCGCCATTTTGGAAAAAAAGAGAGAGAGAGAGAGAGAGAGAGAGAGAGAGAGAGAGAGAGAGAGAGAGAGAGAGAGACACACATGAGCTTCATCCCATCATCATCATGACCACATGATCTGTGACATCACCTCAGTGCCGTGCTGTCGGGTGGCCTGCGTGGCCAGACTCTTGATCCGCTCGCGGTACAGTTGCGCCGCCCTGCTGCTGTATTTGATGTTGGCGGCGCTGGAGCTGCAGCCGTGCTGACTGAAGAAGGCATTCTGTGGGGAACACACGCTCGTCACAGACACAGGACAGAGGGCGAGAGATCATCATCTCACACATACACACACACTCACCGCGCTGGCGTTGCCGCCCACCTGCATGCAGCGCAGCTGGAACCAGGACCAGTTGCAGTCCAGCTCCGTCGACCTGCAGACAACACACAGAGACAGATCAAGAGCTTTGAGCGATACAGCTCAACTAATGAAAATAAACTGTTGATTTAGCAGGTGACATTGCCCCCTTCAGGAGAATCATAGACTTTTCCCGTGATTGTCTATCAGGAGTAGGGCTTCAAGTAGAGCCTCCCCAAGCCCTGCTCGCCCCGGTGAGCCTCCCCAAGCCCCGAGCTGAGCCTCCCCGAGCCCCGCTCGCCCCAAGCTGAGCCTCCCCGAGCCCCGCTCGCCCCGAGGTGAGCCTCCCCGAGCCCCGCTCGCCCTGAACAAGTGCAGGAAATTGGGCGAGATCCACGGAATATGCGGGAAAATGTCAGAATCGGAATACAATGTAATTTTTACAGAAAACCACTGTAAATGACGCCATTTAAAGCTGAACGCCATAAGATAAGTTTATGGTTGCAAGTTTATTAAGCGGACAGACTGGACTAGGGTGACCACCGTCCCGCATTTTGTGGAACAGTCCCAAAATTGGGAGATTTGTTCTGCATTTCAGTTATGTCTATTATTATTTCTTTCATCCCTGAAATTACGACTGAGGGGTGTATTCTGAAATCCACTGCCATTTCAAGATACACATATATATATCCTAGTTTAATGTATAATCAAAGCCATAATCAATATCTATCCTCCTACATATTAAGATGATTGAAATGATTTCTTCGAGTTTGAATCTTCTCTTGAATGTTTGGTTTCATTCCTTTTGACTGAATTATATGCTTCTGTTTATTTATTCTATTATTTCCCTTTACTGAAGCACTAAAGAATCTAGATGAACACTGCCTGTGCTACTCTCTGAGGTGCTGAACATGTTATCTGTGTGTTTTGGAGAACTATGTTGTTTTCAGAGACTGTGGATCTGTGTATGTGCGTCAGTAGTCTGCGCTACAGATAGGACTGGAGGAGTACAACGGGCTCCTAGAAGATGGGTGGACTTGTTTTCTGTGCAAGCCTGCTCCAGACCTGGAAGGTCACTACGTGCCTAATTCCGGGGTGAAAGCGTCAACAAGTGATCTATGTGAACTATTATCATGTGCTCTAAAGCCTCTAAAGTTTTTGCTGCAGAACCGTCACTTCCTGTCACCAGCTAGGCTCCGCCCACAAAATGCATCCATTTCCAAACACCCATTTCCTGCTGTATTTGTCCCGCGTGAGCGTTCACTGGTGTTTATGATGATGGAGTGAGTGAGTGTTCGTACCTGATGAAGGACAGGTGAACCCCCAGCGAGCGGTGCGTCCCGGAGCAGTCGATGCAGAGGAACACGCCGTACGTGATGCTCGCCCAGCTGGGGTTCTTCACCGAGCAGTCGAAGCACATCTGTCTCACACACACACACACACACACACACACACACACACACACAGTTATATACTGCGTATAACAGCCAATCCACCTGATGCAGGACCGTAACCACCATTGAGCGGGACAAGCCCCTTGAATAATCAGAAAAGGCCCCGCTAATATTTGATATAGTTGATGCAGCTCTGCTGTACTCCATTACACAACGCTCTGTTTGTTGCTAGGATGACAAAAGTAAAGACGGCCAATCAGATCAAAGAAGGTGGGGCTTACTGTTTTCCAACGCGACACCTTAGGGTTAAGGCCAAAGTATACTAAAATATAAAATGTAAAATATTGTATTGCCAAATTTCGCATTTCTTCCCATAAATCATTACTACCGGTCACCCTTTACGACCGCCTGTGAATTTTGCAAATGTTTAACCAATGAAAGGTATTAAAAAGAGCATCTCCATTGGCTCCTCAAACTGTCAGTCAAACCTCATAACTCCGCCCACCCCTATCGTGACTGAAGCGTCACACAGTTTGGACCGTCTCTGCTTGTTTGCAATGCGATGGTAAATTACACTGACCCTTTTGCTGCTAAAACAGCCCTGACCCATCGAGGCATGGACTCCACTTCAGGGTTAAGGCCAAAGTATACTTCACTTTTTACGTGTACGCGAGCGTTAGCTGCACGCGTGACGTGAATTTGCCCTCAGAAGAGTATGTGCGTACTGGACGCGCACCGCCGGATTTGTCGAACGCCTGTGTGTGCGTACGAGTCAAAAGAAGAAGTACAATTTTACCAGTTCGACTGTGCGAACGCTTGCATAAAAACAAACGTTCAGCTTTAGTTATAGCAGTGAAAGAGCTAAATATTTACAACACTCGGCCCCGCTCCGCTCCGCAACACTCAGCCCCGCACCGCAACACTCGGCCCCGCTCCGCACCGCACCGCAACACTCGGCCCCGCTCCGCACCGCAACACTCGGCCCCGCTCCGCACCGCACCGCAACACTCGGCCCCGCTCCGCTCCGCACCGCACGCAACACTCGGCCCCGCTCCGCACCGCACCGCAACACTCGGCCCCGCACCGCACCGCAACACTCGGCCCCGCTCCGCACCGCACCGCAACACTCGGCCCCGCTCCGCTCCGCACCGCAACACTCGGCCCCGCTCCGCTCCGCAACACTCGGCCCGCTCCGCTCCGCAACACTCGGCCCCGCTCTGCTTCACACTACAGTAACGGTAATAATCTCATCCATCTGCCCGAGTCTTTCCCACCGGATGTGAGGGGAAGACCACAAACTACGCCTCTAGCGGATGGAAAGTTACATAGTGCACCTTTAATATTTGGCAACTTTACATTTTTTATGAAATCTCTCCATTTTGAATTGAAAATACGACATTATTTATTGATCATAACTTAAGTTGACGTGACAAGAAACTTGTTCTGCATTTTTACATACACACATAAGAGTGAACGCGTGCATAGACGCATTTTAACACACCGTCAGCGAACATTTAATGTTTGTCCACTTAGTTTTATTTGTTTTGTTTTGTTCTGCACAAGTTATTTTGCATGAAAACACGTCTAGAAACGTTCGCACGCAAACCGCACCGCTTCGTGCGACTCTGCGGTGGTTCCGACGGGTAAAGCCGCTTTAATAAGCACCATGACGCACAGACAGCAGCTTCCTCTGCCATATGTTCGATATCAACATGTGACGTGTCATGTCTCTTCCTGCGGTCTCGGGACGGGCAGAGAGGCACGCTCGAGTCAAACTCACCTTGTTGGTGGGAACGGAGCGCAGTCGCTTGAGGACGGCGGAGATGTCGTGTTTACTGGGGTCCGTCATGTTTACAGCTGCGCCGAAGACCGACTGAAGAAACTCTGCGCACATCTGCGCTTCACTTCCGCCCGCGCTGACGTCACGCGCCGCGCCGCGCGCTGATTGGCCCAAAACACACGTGCGCTCGACTCATGCAAAGCAGCAGCAGACTCCTTCATTTAGCCACTTTAATTCATATATATGTGTGTGTGTGTGTGTGTGTGTGTGAGTACATAAATATATATGTAAAAAACTGAATAATATCTAAATAAATATATATATATATGAATGAACATATGCGTGTAAATAAATGTATATATATAGGCAAATATTAATGATGAGATTTGAGGTGAAGAAAAACAACAAATGGAACTTCAATTGGTTTATTGCCAGCTCGACAACATACAAAAGTAAATAAACTCCAACTGTGTAACAGTTTCGCCATGTGACATCATACAGGTCATGTGACGCGAACGGCACCTGCTAAAAACTCACTGGATCCATTTGAGCTTCACGACAGCGCACGCCGCCATGACACCTGAGAGGCGGGAAGGCTTGGCGTCGACTCATATTTACACAGCGCTAGACATTCAGCTCATGCTAACATTCACACGCTCAAATACATTCAGAGTGATCACAGCATCTGTGCACTGAAACAGGAGAACTCACACACTGCGCGTGAAGCTACACACACTCACACACACACACACACACACACACACACACACACACACACACACACACACACGCACACACGCACACACACACACACACACACACACACACACACACACACACACACGCTCATGCTCACTCACACACACTCTCTCACACACACAGACACACACGCTCATTCTCACACGCTCACACACTCACTCTCACACACACACACACACGCACACACACGCACACACACGCGCTCACACTCACACACACACACACACACACACACACACACTCACACTCACACGCCACACTCACGCTCACACACGCACGCGCACACTCGCTCACACACTCGCTCTCACACTCGCTCTCACACTCGCTCTCACACTCGCTCTCACACTCGCTCTCACACTCGCTCTCACACTCGCTCTCACACGCACGCTCACGCACGCACGCACACACACGCACACACACACACACACACACACACACACGCACACACGCACACTATATATCTATAAACAGGACATGCGTGTCACGAGTGTATCTACAGCGTGAGGTCCAGTGCACACGTGGTCCAGCTGACAGACCTGGCTCCTAAAAATGAAAGTAAAAGTAGACAGCACAGTCTCAAAGGCCCGGGAGGTCAGAGGTCAGGCGTACAGACAGCTCAGTGTGATTATGTTCCTAAAAGCAAACAGCATTGGTAAAACTCTAAAATCACGGATCCGCGCTGGGCTCCTCAGCGAGTCGTGATGAGTGTATCAGTGCACGGTCACGTGACATCGACGAGCACTGCGGACACGTCCTTCTATTGGCTACGGCTGGAATCAGATTGATATGTGGTATGATTGTGGTGAAGCGAGGCCCTGGGATGCGTTTCCCATCATGCCGCTGGGTTTGAGTAACGCAACAGCGGTGTCGTCTACAGTCACACGCTCCGCTTTCACTGCAGGTCTTCCACGTAATTGGCGGGATAGAGTCCGACGGTGCCGTCGCTCAGCCGCCCTTTACACCAGCCCTGCTCGTCCTCCTCGCCGATCTTCGTGAACTCCTCTCCTGCACACACACACTGATCACTACCACTACTTCTAATAACAATTACTACTACTTGAATAAATTAAACAATGTAAAATATTGAGCAGTTTGAGCTTCAGTAGCTCGTCTGTTTGATCGGACCACACGGGCCAGCCTTCGCTCCCCACGTGCATCAATGAGCCTTGGCCGCCCATGACCCTGTGGCCGGTTCTCCACTGTTCCTTCCTTGGAGCACTTTTGATAGATCCTGACCACTGCAGACCGGGAACACCCCACAAGAGCTGCAGTTCTGGAGATGCTCTGACCCAGTCGTCTAGCCATCACAATCTGGCCCTTGTCAAACTCGCTCAAATCCTTACGCTTGCCCATTTTTCCTGCTTCTAACACATCAACTCTGAGGACAAAATGTTCACTTGCTGCCTAATATATCCCACCCACTAACAGGAGCTGTGATGAAGAGATCAGTGTTATTTTCCCGGTGTTTTTTTCCCCTTTATTTGTTGGTCCTGTACCTGCTTTGAAGCTCAGCTCGTCCTGCTCCTGGCCCTCGTACTCATACAGCGCGCGCACCGGCACACACACGTCCGGGGAAGACGGCTCGTCCTCGAACGGATTGCCGTTGGCGTTGGCGGAGGCGAAGGGATTGCCTGCTTCCTCGTCCGAGCCGTCGGCCGCTGCCGTCTTCTCCACGACACTAGCTCTGAGGAGGGCAAACAGGAGACAGTAAGACCACACACACACACACACACACACACACACCTGTGACACGACACGACCCGGCGGGACGGACCACTGCAGGGGAAGAGCCACCGGGACACACATGACCCGCTCCGTCTGTGACAGGAACATGTTGAACAACTGCACCAAACACACACGCAACTGCACACGCTCAATCCAAATTACTGCATGTTACAATTACTACAATTGTTTTAATCTACTTATTTGGTTGAAATGAAAATAAATAAATAGACAATTATGATATAATTTTAGATAATACATAACTTTTAATAATAATAATAATAATAATAATAATAATATAATAATAATTACTACGTCACTATAATGATTGTTTGGTTGAAATAGAAATAGATAAATAATAGTATAATTTAAAATAATATACAATAATGAAATAATCTGAAATTAAAATAAATATTAAATTATAATAGACTTTAAAATAATATATAATAAATGTACTTAACTGCTACTACTATAATTACTACTAGTGTTCATTTAAAATATACATATATGAAATTATAATATAATATAAGCTACTTAAATGAAGTTTAAAATAATATAACAATATTATATAAACATGATTTACTAATAACAATAATTATCGCTATTCATTACTAATGACTGGTTCATAAAAACAAATAATTATATATATTTATGAAATTATATTTAATTCAACTGAAAATAATATTCATATTCACTATTGACTGTTTAGTAGAAATAAAAATAAATAACTAATTTTAAATAATGTATAATAAATGTAACTTAACATTACATAACTACTATAATTACTATATGGAGAAAATGAAAATAATACGTCACAATATAAGATGAGTGCCTTCACCAGTAATAATGCCAATAACAACTCATGAACACAGAAAGTGAGCGAGTGTGAGATTTGACAAGCTCAGGCTTGTGTCTGGTTAGGACACAGAGAGTGTGTGTGTGTGTGTGTGTGTGTGTGTGTTAGTAAAGCTTCACCACCGCAGACATGCAGACACACACGCACAGAGAAACGAACACAAGCAGAGGCCGGAGGAGAGCGAGAGAGAAAGAGCTGAGCAGGTCACCAACGTTTGCTCTATCATCACTTCCTGTCGCTTGACACTGAGCGGGCTGCTCTCGGGCCGCTGCTGCTCCGCCACCGCCGGCTCTTCATCCTCATCCTCCTCGTCCTCGAACGGGTTTGAGCACACAGGTTCTGAGCTACTGGCTACGGTCACGCTAACAACACAGAGAGAGCGTGTGAACACACACACACACACACACACGCACACACATGCACGCACACACACACACGCACACACACACGCACACGCACAGTGCTTCAGGCAGATCTGTATCAGACACACCAAACTGGCAGAACCCGTTTTCACATTTACATATTCACACACACACACACACACACACACACACACTCACACACTCTCTATCAGTGAGTGGTGTTTTGTGCAGCTGATGACAGATCCAGCTCAACACAGTCACACGCTCCGAGCAGATCACCGGTGCGCTAACACACACACACACACACACCTGCTGCTGGTTTTACAGGCCTGCTCTGTGTTCTGGCTGATTCCCGTCAGAGTGACTCCGTCAGTGGGTTTCCTCTTGGTCTCTCGGCGACTGAGCGTCCGGTTCAAGTCCATGGACAACTCCTGCAACACACACACACACACACACACACACACACACACACACACACACACACACACACACACACACACGTGTTTGTCTTTCCTGATTCATGTCCGTGTGTCACAGAGGTCTCATACAACCCTTCTGAAGTCATGTGATGCTGTGTGTGAGGAACAGACTGAGATTCAAGACGTTACGCGCTCTTCACCTCATAATTATGACTGAATATCATATTTAATAACTAAATCTCTTTTTCCTCTTAATTATGACTTTCTTATGATTTGGTCTCAAAATGTTGACAGGATCTCATGATTTCTTTTCATCGCATAATTATGACCTTTCATCATAAAATCTCATTATTAATTTTCATATTAATCTCACATTATGACTTCATGATTTGGTGTAAAAATTTGACTTAATATCTCATGATTTTTAAGTTTCATCTCATAATTATGACTATATACATCTAGTATCTAAATCTCTAAATGTATATGTCTGATAAATTATTAAATCTCATATTTAATTCATAATTATGACTTAAGGTTTGGTCTTTTTATCTCATGATTTTTCCGTCTCATGATCCGCACTGGGACTCTTTCCCTCCGCCAGCGCTCTCAGAACTCGTGCGTTTATACATCAATGCTGCCTTTAGTGAGAATAGCGTCTTAAATTTCAGCCCGTTTCTCACACGCAGACTTTAGGAGACTACGGCGTCACATGAAGCACTGTTATTGTGGCGTTCTCTAGCCTCGTTCATGATCCGCAGAAGTTTGGATGTGTGTACCTCAAACTGAGGCCAGTTCATGGGCATGCCGGGCCCGTGGTTGGAGCGGAACCACCTGAGGTCTTCCTGTGCGTCGGCTCCCTGGATGGTGTCCTCTAGTGTGTGATACACCATACTGTACCTGAAGGAGAGAGACATTGAACACGTCAGAAACACTCACGGCTAATCACAGCTGTAGCGTCTGCGTGAGAGAGACTCATCCGAGGGCTTTGCATGCTGGTCTCTGAACAATAACAGAATGCCTGTGCTTGTCTATGCAAACGAGAAACGCTTCAGCCAGTTCCTGGCCAGCTGTGAGGTTCTCACTTGTGATTGGCGGAGAGGTCGAGGTGCTGCTTGACGCTGAGCAGCAGCTCTTTGAAGAAGCACAGCCTCTTGTCCTCGAACTGCTGCCACTGCTCAAACACCTGCTCCATGTTCTCCATGTACTGAGGTGTCACCTTATCCAGATCCTCCAGAGACTTCTCGTAGCGCTCCTTCGCCTGAAACAATCACAAGACATGTCAAGCCAAGCCCTGTTCAGCGTTCAGACGCTCAGCCAATCGGAGCAGAGCCTGACCTTCTGAACCTCCTGCTGGCACTTCTCCACCTTCTCCTGCAGCTTCTTCTGAGCCTCCGGGTTGTTGTTCTCCAGTTTGCTGGTACTCTCACGGCTGGTGGCCGCTTTCTCGTCCTTACAGGCGGTGTGGTACGCCTTCTTCATCCCCTCCACCTGTAACAAACGTCATGAAACCACTGCGTCAGGGACACTGAAGCGCACACATGGATGGACACCTTTTTGGGACACACCCTTGTCGCATACTTCACAGAACAGATAAAATGCAAATTTACCCTCAAAAGCACAACCATGTGCACTGACAGCTGTACTGCTCTTATTTGCATGTTTAAGATTATATGACGCAAGGAATCAGAAGTACAGTTATTTATTAAGGATTTAAGCTTTTTTTAACAAAATTGTAAGTAAAATGACTGCTTTACAACATAATAAGGACACTTAAGGAATCAGAAGTAGAATAATTTAAGGATTTTTAATTTAAGCAGCATTTATCAGGGTTCAAGCAGTTTAAGGCCTTTATTTGAGCAAGCATGTAACCAGTTAAGTCATAGAAGGGAAAGACCATTTACTGCCAGTGCAGTTTCTTTGACAGAGAGAGCACTATGTCTTGCCTTTTTATAGGCGTCCTCAGAGTGTGCCCATACATACGCGTGTAAAATGTGTTATAGACACTTATATTTATGAGAGCATAAACCCATGATTAGATTTTTTGCCACTTTCTCTCAAAGTTTTGACATTTGGGCATTATTGTTTGGCCATCGACCTATGTTTTTAAATTTCCTGTGGTGGTTTCGTTTCGATTGGGTTTCAAAGATATTCGCAAAAGTTTTTTGAAGTGAAGTGATGTGTGGCCAAGTATGCTGACCCATACTTGGAATTTGTGTTCTGCATTTAACCCATCCAAGTGCGCGCACACACACACACACACACACACACACACACACACACACACACACACACACACACACACACACACACACACACACACACAGCAGTGGGCAGCCATATTACTGCAGCTCCCGGGGAGCAGTTGGGGGTTCGGTGCCTTGCTCAAGGGTCTTACTCTGTCGTGGTTTAAAAAAAAAAAAAAAAAAAAAAAAAAGAGCGCTGGTTATTCACTCCCCTCACTGACAAATCCTGCCGGACCTGAGACTCGAACCCGCAACCTTCAGGTTACAAGTTTGACTCTCTAACCATTAGGCCACAACTGCCACTATAACAGTGGGAAAGAAAACACCCAACCATTAGTTCAATAGTCACGAGAGTAACCTCTGTATACTCCTGAATCCAACGATACCCCCACCGACAATCCCAAGTATATTTTAAGTGTTAAACCTCACTGCTGCACAAACCATAAAGCGAAACCTGGCATGTTTGGTATCATTGGGCTCGGCAAGGATTCAGAAGTATAAGCAGGTTACTCTCGTGACATTTCAACTAATGACTGGGTGTGGTTATAGACATTATGCGGTTATGCGCCACCAATCGTCACAATGTTTTTAACGTAACCTAAGACTGCGCTCATACACGCGTGCCGAGTTTAATGAAAATCTCTAGTTCCATTCATGAGTTATAGCCATTTTAGTAAAAGTGGCCCTGGACACATCGAACATTTTGGTTCCTCTTAGTGACCATGAATCGAAATTTTGAATTTTTTTCATAATTATTGATATTCTCTCTCCAGAGAACATTTCTGCAGTGGTTTAGTTCGGATCAGGCCGAAAGCTGGGAGTAGTTCCCAAAAGTATGTTTTTCAAAAATGAAGTAGGATGACTTTAAAGACTTATTTTAGGAATCGGAAGAATGATTTAAGGTATTTTTAAGGAATCAGAAGTGGAATGATTTCAGCCCTGCTGGTTTAGTGATACAGCAAATAAATGCAATTCAAATTCACAGATCTTCCTCAAATGCTTCTGATCTAATGTAGCACAATCTAACAAATGGAGTGTATGCTTTGTGGGTGTGTTGTGGTAGATTTACTAGCGGCCTCGAGGGCAAATAGTTTGGACACACCCATATTTAAAAGAGCCAGCTCCACACACATGAACTGAGGCTTGTCTGTGACAGCGTGTAGTAGGTTTTGTGACTGTACCTCCTTGAGTTTCTTGGCCCAGGGTTTCTGTGCCTTGCGAAAGCCATCGTCTGCTTCTTTGGTCTCCTTGAAGCCGCCGATCATCTGTTTGTGGTAAGCGTCCTTCTGCCAGTTCTTGACTTTCTCAAAGTCCTCGCCCATCAGAACAGCCTTCACCTCCATATGCAGGTCGCTCACCTTCTCGGCCTCGGTCATCAGAGCGAACCACGCTCGCTCCACCGTCCCGTACTGAGGCCCTGCAGGAGACCGCGCAGGTGTTTAGATCCATCAAAAACAACAGCTCCCAGTTTCTGAGGAGTCCCCCAGGGCTCGGTACTGGGCCCGCTGTTACACTACACAAAACCACAGTAGACCAGCGGAGGGCGGCACACTGAACTGGACACATCAGTGAGAGTGTTCAGCCCAGCCCAAAGGACTCGTCTATAACAAACCCAATCTACATGTTTTGAGTTGCCACATCATACATTAGTTCGTTCTGTATTTATTATATTGCTTGCTTCTCTTATTTACTGAAGCCTTTCACTTTCATTACTGATAAAACCTGGGCCTATAAAACCTTAATTATTCAAATTTAATTAAACCATTAAAATGGAGTCCAAAAAACAAACAACACTTATTTTAAAAAATAAAACGGAATTTGAGGAAAAATAAAATAAAACGTAGGGCCCTAAACATGTAATTTTTGTAAAACATTGAATAAATTGTTGCTAAAATGTATAATAAATCATGATTTTGATGCATCATGATTTAAGTTCATTAGACATGCTTTTTGATTATTAAAATGTAAAATTGAGTCCAAAAAAACATTAAAACGGAAAGAAACTGACTTTGGGAAAAAGCAAAGGAGCTGCGAGCCGGACACAGGAAAGATAATGCACGTCATCAGACGGCACATGCTCAAAGCAGGACCTCTGCATGAACCTTACTTTCCTGAACACCCGCAGCAAAGCCAACACGTACTCGTTT
This sequence comes from Paracanthobrama guichenoti, assembly GCA_018749465.1. Classification (NCBI taxonomy): domain Eukaryota; kingdom Metazoa; phylum Chordata; class Actinopteri; order Cypriniformes; family Gobionidae; genus Paracanthobrama; species Paracanthobrama guichenoti. Next base: position 22,257,573 of record CM031946.1, on the reverse strand, counting down.
TAATCTTCCGATACATCAGAAGGGTTCACAATCACACGGAAAAAAATCCAAAATGAAATTTTCCATAATAATACATAGCAAAATTAATTCGATAAATGTGAAATTAGACTTCATTGATGAACCAAAATGTGTGATTATCATTATTATGAGTGCCAGTCAACACCAGTACCAGTTCATCTCTTTTGCATTTATGAAAATGACTAACCTGAGAGTCTAAAGGCCACACAACCTTCCTGAATGCATTATTCATGAATGGGCGGGGATTATGGTAATTAACATTAGCAAACAATTAAACCTGGGATCTCTAAAGCACGCACATTTGATCACTGGGGCTGGCAATAACACACCATCAGGACATTTATGTTTATGCACGTGTAAAAACCCTGAATAACTGACCGAAACAAGTCATCTTCAGTTACGGTTATTGATACTTTAATGCTCTCGTCATCTTAGATTGTAGCTGACACACACACACACACACACACACACACACACACACACACACACACACACACACACACAAAAGATCAGATGATTCATATCAAGTGAATGATCATGAATTAAGAGTTCTGCCTCTAGGTTCAGACACACGTGCCGCTGATTCTTCTTCTTCATAATCTAGTCATATTTTTAGAAAGATGAACTGATGTGTGTGAGCGGCGGTGCTTGAAGTGTAGTGCTCCGAGTCAGTGAAGCCTGTCGTGACTCGAAAACAGGGCGTCGGCAGCGGGGGCGAAAGGGGGACGCGCACACACACACACGTCCACTTCCTCATTATACAGCTCTCTCAGATGATTCACAATCCCGTCAGCAGTACATAAGGGAAGTGAGGGCACCGTCAGCAGCCCAACTAGTGACCATTGTGTTCTGGAGAGAAGACACACACACACACACACACACACACACACACACACACACACACCTTTCTCCACGAGCTGCCTCCAGCGCTTGGCCCACTCGCTCAGCTGCTGCGCGTAGCTCTTCTCAATGCGTGCGCGCTCGTGCAGGCAGTTCATCAGGTCGTTGCACAGCCGGTTCCCATCGTCCACACGCTTCACCACACGCTTGTAGTTCCCCACCTGACGGACAGAGACACAGCGGCGTTACAGACGCACGCGGCGCTAGCTAACACTAACGCCGACGAGAGACACGTACCTCCCAGAAGCTGTCGCTGGAGACGTCGACCTGAGAGTCGTGGAAGTCTGACATGGCTGAAAGCACAGATACACACACGTCAACAATAATCAGACATGTTTTGTGAAGGATCATGTGACACTGAAGACTGGAGTAATGATGATAAACTCAGCTTTGATCACAGGAATAAATCACACTTTACTGTATATTCACACAGAGAACAGCTGATCTACACTGGAGGAATATTACACTGATCTACTGGAGTTATGAGCAGATTCATGAGCAGGAGAGACTCTCAGAAACATTACTTGTTGATCTCAAACAGTAGTGCATATTTACACAAGACAGGCTGACATTTATGAACAACAGTTAGTTTCCGCGTCATGAGTCAACTGAGTCATTGAGATAAGTCATCCTCATAAGAATCCTGGACTGCAGTGTCACGTGCTGAAAACATCGGAGCGCTTCACACACGCACACGCACACACACGCACGCACACGCACGCACACACACACACACACACACACACACACACACACAGCCGTTAGCAGCGACATGAATCAGTGAACTAAAGCACTCTTTATCTGCACACGACTCGCGTGATCCGTCAGGAAATCCCTGTGAAATCTCTTCTACTTCATCACCCTTTATTTTTCCCCCAATTTCTTTTTTTTCAATTTTATGAAATCAAATATTTGTTAAATAATTGAAATAATAAAACTTTACCAATTTAATAATTTAAAACAATTTTGAAAAGATTCGTGCCCAATAAAATGTGTTGACATTAGAATTTAACTTTAATTTATAAAAGTTTAACATTTTAGTGTTTTTATTTTATTTTAATATTTCTGGATTCAATTATGGATTAATTAAATTTTAATAATCAAAAAGTATGTTTAGTCAATAGAATTCATAAAACTAACAATTTAATAATTTATTAAAAGTCGGAAAAGATTAGTGCCCGGCGTAACATATAATTAAAAGGGGTGTAACAATACAGTAAGATATTGCAATATACAAATTGTGACAATACGTATCATTAAAAAATGAGTTTCAGTGACATTACTACACTAAACGACAACACACTCACCTAAAGGATTATTAGGAGCACCATACTAATACAGTGTTTGACCCCCTTTCGCCTTCAGAAATGCCTTAACTCTACGTGGCATTGATTCAACAAGGTGCTGAAAGCATTCTTTAGAAATGTTGGCCCATATTGATAGGATAGCATCTTGCAGTTGATGGAGATTTGTGGGATGCACATCCAGGGCACGAAGCTCCCGTTCCACCACATCCCAAAGATGCTCTATTGGGTTGAGATCTGGTGACTGTGGGGCCCATTTTAGTACAGTGAACTCATTGTCATGTTCAAGAAACCAATTTGAAATGATTGGAGCTTTGTGACATGGTGCATTATCCTGCTGGAAGTAGCCATCAGAGAATGGGTACATGGTGGTCATAAAGGGATGGACATGGTCAGAAACAATGCTCAGGTAGGCCGTGGCATTTAAACGATGCCCAATTGGCACTAAGGGGCCTAAAGTGTGCCAAGAAAACATCCCCCACACCATTACACCACCACCACCAGCCTGCACAGTGGTAACAAGGCATGATGGATCCATGTTCTCATTCTGTTTACGCCAAATTCTGACTCTACCATCTGAATGTCTCAACAGAAATCGAGACTCATCAGACCAGGCAACATTTTTCCAGTCTTCAGCTGTCCAATTTTGGTGAGCTCGTGCAAATTGTAGCCTCTTTTTCCTATTTGTAGTGGAGATGAGTGGTACCGGTGGGGTCTTCTGCTGTTGTAGCCCATCCGCCTCAAGGTTGTGCGTGTTGTGGCTTCACAAATGCTTTGCTGCATACCTCGGTTGTAACGAGTGGTTATTTCAGTCAAAGTTGCTCTTCTATCAGCTTGAATCAGTCGGCCCATTCTCCTCTGACCTCTAGCATCAACAAGGCATTTTCGCCCACAGGACTGCCGCATACTGGATGTTTTTCCCTTTTCACACCATTCTTTGTAAACCCTAGAAATGGTTGTGCGTGAAAATCCCAGTAACTGAGCAGATTGTGAAATACTCAGACCGGCCCGTCTGGCACCAACAACCATGCCACGCTCAAAATTGCTTAAATCACCTTTCTTTCCCATTCTGACATTCAGTTTGGAGTTCAGGAGATTGTCTTGACCAGGACCACACCCCTAAATGCATTGAAGCAACTGCCATGTGATTGGTTGATTAGATAATTGCATTCATGAGAAATTGAACAGGTGTTCCTAATAATCCTTTAGGTGAGTGTATGTGATGCTGAATATAATTATATAATATAATATAATAATGCAATTGGGGAATATTTGTGTGTCCTGCTAATAATACATATTTATTATTATTTATTATATAAATATACATATTTTAATAATATTTTTAAAAAAAAAAAAAAAAAAAAAAAAAAAAAAACACGTCTTTATTTTGTATTGTTACACCCCTAATAATTAATCTTTTAAAAGATTAATGGTTTATGGTTACATTTATAGCATGGATGAAAAACTGCGTTTATCTCTTGAAAATATCAAAACTTAAGCTTGAAAGGGAAGTCGCGCTGATCTGTGCCGCATATCCGAGTGAAGCGCTTCAGGAACAAGAGCAGATGTAGGCGGGGCTTGATTGTGTCTGTGGGGAATCGATTGGATGGCTGTGGTTTGCTATTGGTGGATCTGATGTGAGTGACAGGCTGCCCCGCCCTCGCCCCCAGAGAAGAGAAGTCGCTGTTATTCTTCTGACAGACAGTAAAGTCCAGTTCTAAGACCGGATTCAGTGACTGTGTGAATCCCAGAGCTCTGCGTACAGCACTGACACTTCATCTGGACGGCAAAAGCCCTGAAAATATGAACAGAATTCACAACTGTGTGTGTTTCAGTTTCAGCCGAGGCGTGCTTCATCTGTGAGCGCGACACACACTTTTCCAGGGAAGTGAATTGTGAATTCCTGTCATTCTTCCTCCAGTGGCGTTCCTGAGCCGCTTTATCTCTCACACACACACACACACACACACACACACACACACACACACACACACACACACACACACAAACTCATACTTTCCACGATTAATGCCTCAAACAATATTACATAATCAGATTATTTCACAGTGGGAAAGAGGAAGACGGAAACTTCTAGATGCTGACGCTCTTAAAGGGCCAGACTCAGTCACAGGCGCCGCTCTGGTCTGGTGTGAATCACACTAGTGTGGAGCGACGCGAGCGAGTGAAGGTGTAAATGTGTGTACACACACACACACACACACACACACACACACACACACACACACACACACACACACACACACACACACACACACACACACACACACACACAATAGTGATTGTTCTTCAGCTGATATAAACACATCCGTGTGTTCTGTCTCTGCATGTTTCTGACGTGAGATCATTCCCTTCTCAACACAAGCCTCACATCCAGCAGGTCATGCACCTCTTAAAAACACATTTATGGATTTAATGCAATCATTTCTGGTCTGACGTGTTTATACGCACAGCGGTTTTCATCGGTGGAGAAGAAACACGTGAACTAACCGGCCGGTTTTAGTCTGAAGTCTACCGTCACATCATTTATCTCAGAACGTGAGAGGAGCGCTCAGATGCACTATAGAACAAATAGGCCTAAATATATTATTAGGGATGCACCGATATGAACATTTTGGCCAATACCGAATACCCTTTATATTTGAAAGCCCATAACCGATATTTATATCCTATATTTAGCTATATATTTATACCCTATAGGCCGATATAATTTTGGAGAGCCTGATTACGAAAACAAAAGTCTCACCATTAAAATCCATGTCGCAAGCACACAATCATAATGTTCTTATTATAATGCATATTAAAATGTCTATATGAAAGACTTGCACTGAACTGTATTTTCCTTTTATTTGAAGTGATTTCAACCCCATCATGGCGAACAGTTCACGTCGGAAGCGTCTCAGCTGAAGGAAATGATACTTCATCTATCGGCTTTAGGACATCGGACACGTTCTCTCACGGTGACATGCATCCCTATACTGTTTACTGAACCTGTTCTTCAATGTTTAATGCATGTTTGAATAAATATAATCACGAAAACAAGTTATTACAGCCACTATTTAAATGTTTAAATGAACTGGAGAAGTATGGAAGAAGATTTTGGCCAACCAATAATAAAAAATAAAAAAATACAACACTCTCGAGAATAAAGTCATTATGATTTGAGGAAAATCTTATTAAATTTTGAGAATAAAGTCATTATGATTTGAGGAAAATCTTATTAAATTTTGAGAATAAAGTCTTTATGATTTGAGGAAAATCTTATTAAATTTTGAGAATAAAGTCTTTATGATTTGAGGAAAATCTTATTAAATTTTGAGAATAAAGTCTTTATGATTTGAGGAAAATCTTATTAAATTTTGAGAATAAAGTCTTTATGATTTGAGGAAAATCTTATTAAATTTTGAGAATAAAGTCTTTATGATTTGAGGAAAATCTTATTAAATTTTGAGAATAAAGTCTTTATGATTTGAGGAAAATCTTATTAAATTATGAGAATAAAGTCTTTATGATTTGAGAAAAATCTTATTAAATTTGAGAATAAAGTCATTATGATGTGAGAATAAAGTCTTTATGATTTGAGAATAAAGTCATTATGATGTGAGAATAAAGTCTTTATGATTTGAGGAAAATCTTATTAAATTTTGAGAATAAAGTCTTTATGATTTGAGGAAAATCTTATTAAATTTTGAGAATAAAGTCATTATGATTTGAGGAAAATCTTATTAAATTTTGAGAATAAAGTCTTTATGATTTGAGGAAAATCTTATTAAATTTTGAGAATAAAGTCTTTATGATTTGAGGAAAATCTTATTAAATTTTGAGAATAAAGTCTTTATGATTTGAGGAAAATCTTATTAAATTTTGAGAATAAAGTCATTATGATTTGAGAATAAAGTCTTTATAATTTGAGGAAAATCTTATTACATTTTGAGAATAAAGTCTTTATGATTTGAGGAAAATCTTATTAAATTTTGAGAATAAAGTCATTATGATGTGAGAATAAAGTCTTTATGATTTGAGGAAAATCTTATTAAATTATGAGAATAAAGTCATTATGATTTGAGGAAAATCTTATTAAATTTTGAGAATAAAGTCATTATGATTTGAGAATAAAGTCTTTATGATTTGAGGAAAATCTTATTAAATTTTGAGAATAAAGTCTTTATGATTTGAGGAAAATCTTATTAAATTTTGAGAATAAAGTCATTATGATTTGAGGAAAAAATTAAATTTTGAGAATAAAGTCATTATTGTGAGAATAAAGTCTTTATGATTTGAGGAAAATCTTATTAAATTTTGAGAATAAAGTCTTTATGATTTGAGAAAAAAGTAAATTTTGAGAATAAAGTCTTTATGATTTGAGGAAAATCTTATTCAATTTTGAGAAAATCTTATTAAATTTTGAGAATAAAGTCATTATGATTTGAGGAAAATCTTATTAAATTTTGAGAATAAAATTATGATTTGAGAATAAAGTCTTTATGATTTGAGGAAAATCTTATTAAATTTTGAGAATAAAGTCTTTATGATTTGAGGAAAATCTTATTAAATTTTGAGAATAAAGTCATTATGATTTGAGAATAAAGTCTTTATGATTTGAGGAAAATCTTATTAAATTTTGAGAATAAAGTCTTTATGATTTGAGGAAAATCTTATTAAATTTTGAGAATAAAGTCTTTATGATTTGAGGAAAATCTTATTAAATTTTGAGAATAAAGTCTTTATGATTTGAGGAAATCTTATTAAATTTTGAGAATAAAGTCATTATGATTTGAGAATAAAGTCATTATGATTTGAGGAAAATCTTATTAAATTATGAGAATAAAGTCTTTATGATTTGAGAATAAAGTCATTATGATTTGAGGAAAATCTTATTAAATTATGAGAATAAAGTCATTATGATTTGAGAAAATCTTATTAAATGAGAATAAAGTCATTATGATTTGAGAATAAAGTCATTATGATTTTGAAAAATCTTATTAAAATAAAGTCTTTATGATTTGAGAAAATCTTATTAAATTTTGAGAATAAAGTCTTTATGATTTGAGGAAAATCTTATTAAATTTTGAGAATAAAGTCATTATGATGTGAGAATAAAGTCTTTATGATTTGAGAATAAAGTCATTATGATGTGAGAATAAAGTCATTATGGATTTGAGAAAATCTTATTAAATTTTGAGAATAAAGTCATTATGATGTGAGAATAAAGTCTTTATGATTTGAGAATAAAGTCTTTATGATCTTATTAAATTTTGAGAATAAAGTCTTTATGATTTGAGGAAAATCTTATTAAATTTTGAGAATAAAGTCATTATGATTTGAGGAAATCTTATTAAATTTTGAGAATAAAGTCATTATGATTTGAGAATAAAGTCATTATGGATTTGAGGAAAATCTTATTAAATTTTGAGAATAAAGTCATTATGATGTGAGAATAAAGTCTTTATGATTTGAGGAAAATCTTATTAAATTTTGAGAATAAAGTCTTTATGATTTGAGGAAAATCTTATTAAATTATGAGAATAAAGTCTTTATGATTTGAGAATAAAGTCATTATGATTTGAGAATAAAGTCTTTATGATTTGAGGAAAATCTTATTAAATTTTGAGAATAAAGTCTTTATGATTTGAGGAAAATCTTATTAAATTTTGAGAATAAAGTCTTTATGATTTGAGGAAAATCTTATTAAATTTTGAGAATAAAGTTTATGATTTGAGGAAAATCTTATTAAATTTTGAGAATAAAGTCATTATGATTTGAGAATAAAGTCTTTTGATTTGAGAATAAAGTCATTATGATTTGAGGAAAATCTTATTAAATTTTGAGAATAAAGTCATTATGATTTGAGGAAAATCTTATTAAATTTTGAGAATAAAGTCATTATGATTTGAGAATAAAGTCTTTATGATTTGAGGAAAATCTTATTAAATTTTGAGAATAAAGTCTTTATGATTTGAGGAAAATCTTATTAAATTTTGAGAATAAAGTCATTATGATGTGAGAATAAAGTCTTTATGATTTGAGAAAATCTTATTAAATTTTGAGAATAAAGTCTTTATGATTTGAGAAAATCTTATTAAATTTTGAGAATAAAGTCTTTATGATTTGAGGAAAATCTTATTAAATTTTGAGAATAAAGTCTTTATGATTTGAGGAAAATCTTATTAAATTTTGAGAATAAAGTCTTTATGATTTGAGGAAAATCTTATTAAATTTTGAGAATAAAGTCTTTATGATTTGAGGAAAATCTTATTAAATTTTGAGAATAAAGTCTTTATGATTTGAGAAAAATCTTATTAAATTTTGAGAATAAAGTAAATTATGAGAATAAAGTCTTTATGATTTGAGAATAAAGTCTTTATGATTTGAGGAAAATCTTATTAAATTATGAGAATAAAGTCTTTATGATTTGAGAATAAAGTCTTTATGATTTGAGGAAAATCTTATTAAATTTTGAGAATAAAGTCTTTATGATTTGAGGAAAATCTTATTAAATTTTGAGAATAAAGTCATTATGATTTGAGAAAATCTTATTAAATTTTGAGAATAAAGTCATTATGATTTGAGGAAAATCTTATTAAATTTTGAGAATAAAGTCTTTATGATTTGAGGAAAATCTTATTAAATTTTGAGAATAAAGTCTTTATGATTTGAGAATAAAGTCTTTATGATTTGAGGAAAATCTTATTAAATTGAGAATAAAGTCTTTATGATTTGAGGAAAATCTTATTAAATTTTGAGAATAAAGTCTTTATGATTTGAGGAAAATCTTATTAAATTTTGAGAATAAAGTCATTATGATTTGAGAATAAAGTCTTTATGATTTGAGAATAAAGTCTTATGAAATTTTGAGAATAAAGTCATTATGGATTTGAGGAAAATCTTATTAAATTTTGAGAATAAAGTCATTATGATGTGAGAATAAAGTCTTTATGATTTGAGGAAAATCTTATTAAATTTTGAGAATAAAGTCTTTATGATTTGAGGAAAATCTTATTAAATTTTGAGAATAAAGTCATTATGATTTGAGGAAAATCTTATTAAATTTTGAGAATAAAGTCATTATGATTTGAGGAAAATCTTATTAAATTTTGAGAATAAAGTCTTTATGATTTGAGGAAAATCTTATTAAATTTTGAGAATAAAGTCTTTATGATTTGAGGAAAATCTTATTAAATTTTGAGAATAAAGTCATTATGATTTATGATTTGAGGAAAATCTTATTAAATTTTGAGAATAAAATTATGATTTGAGGAAAATCTTTATAAATTTGAGAATAAAGTCATTTATGTGAGAATAAAGTCTTTATGATTTGAGAATAAAGTCATTATGATTTGAGAATAAAGTCTTTATGATTTGAGGAAAATCTTATTAAATTTTGAGAATAAAGTCTTTATGATTTGAGGAAAATCTTATTAAATTTTGAGAATAAAGTCATTATGATTTGAAAATCTTATTAAATTTTGAGAATAAAGTCATTATGATTTGAGAATAAAGTCATTATGATTTGAGGAAAATCTTATTAAATTATGAGAATAAAGTCTTTATGATTTGAGAATAAAGTCATTATGATTTGAGGAAAATCTTATTAAATTTTGAGAATAAAGTCATTATGATTTGAGGAAAATCTTATTAAATTTTGAGAATAAAGTCATTATGATTTGAGAATAAAGTCTTTATGATTTGAGGAAAATCTTATTAAATTATGAGAATAAAGTCTTTATGATTTGAGGAAAATCTTATTAAATTTTGAGAATAAAGTCTTTATGATTTGAGGAAAATCTTATTAAATTTTGAGAATAAAGTCATTATGATGTGAGAATAAAGTCTTTATGATTTGAGAATAAAGTCATTATGATGTGAGAATAAAGTCATTATGATTTGAGGAAAATCTTATTAAATTTTGAGAATAAAGTCTTTATGATTTGAGGAAAATCTTATTAAATTTTGAGAATAAAGTCATTATGATGTGAGAATAAAGTCTTTATGATTTGAGGAAAATCTTATTAAATTTTGAGAATAAAGTCTTTATGATTTGAGGAAAATCTTATTAAATTTTGAGAATAAAGTCTTTATGATTTGAGGAAAATCTTATTAAATTTTGAGAATAAAGTCATTATGATTTGAGGAAATCTTATTAAATTTTGAGAATAAAGTCATTATGATTTGAGAATAAAGTCATTATGGATTTGAGGAAAATCTTATTAAATTTTGAGAATAAAGTCATTATGATTTGAGAATAAAGTCTTTATGATTTGAGGAAAATTTTATTAAAGTCTTTTGATTTGAGAATAAAGTCTTTATGATTTGAGGAAAATCTTATTAAATTTTGAGAATAAAGTCTTTATGATTTGAGAAAATCTTATTAAATTTTGAGAATTATGATTTGAGAATAAAGTCTTTATGATTTGAGAATAAAGTCATTATGATTTGAGGAAAATCTTATTAAATTTTGAGAATAAAGTCATTATGATTTGAGGAAAATCTTATTAAATTTTGAGAATAAAGTCATTATGATTTGAGAATAAAGTCTTTATGATTTGAGGAAAATCTTATTAAATTTTGAGAATAAAGTCTTTATGATTTGAGGAAAATCTTATTAAATTTTGAGAATAAAGTCATTATGATGTGAGAATAAAGTCTTTATGATTTGAGGAAAATCTTATTAAATTTTGAGAATAAAGTCTTTATGATTTGAGGAAAATCTTATTAAATTTTGAGAATAAAGTTTATGATTTGAGGAAAATGATTAAATTTTGAGAATAAAGTCATTATGATTTGAGAAAATCTTATTAAATTTTGAGAATAAAGTCTTTATGATTTGAGGAAAATCTTATTAAATTTTGAGAATAAAGTCTTTATGATTTGAGGAAAATCTTATTAAATTTTGAGAATAAAGTCTTTATGATTTGAGGAAAATCTTATTAAATTTTGAGAATAAAGTCTTTATGATTTGAGGAAAATCTTATTAAATTATTTGATTTGAGAATAAAGTCTTTATGATTTGAGGAAAATCTTATAAATTTTGAGAATAAAGTCTTTATGATTTGAGGAAAATCTTATTAAATTTTGAGAATAAAGTCTTTATGATTTGAGGAAAATCTTATTAAATTATGAGAATAAAGTCTTTATGATTTGAGGAAAATCTTATTAAATTTTGAGAATAAAGTCATTATGATTTGAGAAAATCTTATTAAAATGAGAATAAAGTCTTTATGATTTGAGAATAAAGTCTTTATGATTTGAGAATAAAGTCTTATTAAATTTGAGAATAAAGTCTTTATGATTTGAGAATAAAGTCTTTATGATTTGAGAAAATCTTATTAATTATGAGAATAAAGTCATTATGATTTGAGAATAAAGTCTTTATGATTTGAGGAAAATCTTATTAAATTTTGAGAATAAAGTCTTTATGATTTGAGGAAAATCTTATTAAATTTTGAGAATAAAGTCTTTATGATTTGAGGAAAATCTTATTAAATTTTGAGAATAAAGTCTTTATGATTTGAGGAAAATCTTATTAAATTTTGAGAATAAAGTCTTTATGATTTGAGAATAAAGTCTTATGATTTGAGGAAAATCTTATTGAGAATAAAGTCTTTATGATTTGAGAAAATCTTATTAAATTTTGAGAATAAAGTCTTTATGATTTGAGGAAAATCTTATTAAATTTTTAAAGTCATTATGATTTGAGAATAAAGTCTTTATGATTTGAGGAATTGAGAATAAAGTCTTTATGATTTGAGGAAAATCTTATTAAATTTTGAGAAAAGTCATTATGATTTGAGAATAAAGTCATTATGATTTGAGGAAAATCTTATTAAATTTTGAGAATAAAGTCATTTATGATTATGATTTGAGGAAAATCTTATTAAATTTTGAGAATAAAGTCTTTATGATTTGAGGAAAATCTTATTAAATTTTGAGAATAAAGTCTTTATGATTTGAGAAAATCTTATTAAATTTTGAGAATAAAGTCTTTATGATTTGAGGAAAATCTTATTAAATTTTGAGAATAAAGTCTTTATGATTTGAAAATCTTATTAAATTTGAGAATAAAGTTATTATGATTTGAGAAAAATCTTATTATGATTTGAGAATAAAGTCTTTATGATTTGAGGAAAATCTTATTAAATTTTGAGAATAAAGTCTTTATGATTTGAGGAAAATCTTATTAAATTTTGAGAATAAAGTCTTTATGATTTGAGAAAATCTTATTAAAGTTGAGAATAAAGTCTTTATGATTTGAGGAAAATCTTATTAAATTTTGAGAATAAAGTCTTTATGATTTGAGAATAAAGTCTTTATGATTTGAGGAAAATCTTATTAAATTTTGAGAATAAAGTCTTTATGATTTGAGGAAAATCTTATTAAATTTTGAGAATAAAGTCTTTATGATTTGAGGAAAATCTTATTAAATTTTGAGAATAAAGTCATTATGATTTGAGAAAATATTAAATTTTGAGAATAATGATTATGATTTGAGGAAAATCTTATTAAATTTTGAGAATAAAGTCTTTATGATTTGAGGAAAATCTTTATGATTTGAAAAAATTATTAAATTTTGAGAATAAAGTCTTTATGATTTGAGAATAAAGTCTTTATGATTTGAGGAAAATCTTATTAAATTTTGAGAATAAAGTCATTATGATTTGAGAATAAAGTCTTGATTTAAATTTTGAGAATAAAGTCATTATGATTTGAGAAAATCTTATTAAATTTTGAGAATAAAGTCATTATGATTTGAGGAAAATCTTATTAAATTTTGAGAATAAAGTCTTTATGATTTGAGGAAAATCTTATTAAATTTTGAGAATAAAGTCTTTATGATTTGAGGAAAATCTTATTAAATTTTGAGAATAAAGTCTTTATGATTTGAGGAAAATCTTATTAAATTTTGAGAATAAAGTCTTTATGATTTGAGGAAAATCTTATTAAATTTTGAGAATAAAGTCTTTATGATTTGAGAAAAATCTTATTAAATTTTGAGAATAAAGTCTTTATGATTTGAGGAAAATCTTATTAAATTTTGAGAATAAAGTCTTTATGATTTGAGGAAAATCTTATTAAAGTCATTATGAGAATAAAGTCTTTATGATTTGAGGAAAATCTTATTAAATTTTGAGAATAAAGTCATTATGATTTGAGGAAAATCTTATTAAATTTTGAGAATAAAGTCTTTATGATTTGAGAAAATCTTATTAAGTTTGAGAATAAAGTCATTATGATTTGAGGAAAATCTTATTAAATTTTGAGAATAAAGTCTTTATGATTTGAGAATAAAGTCTTTATGATTTGAGAATAAAATCTTATTAAATTTTGAGAATAAAGTCTTTATGATTTGAGAATAAAGTCTTTATGATTTGAGGAAAATCTTATTAAATTTTGAGAATAAAGTCTTTATGATTTGAGAAAATCTTATTAAATTTTGAGAATAAAGTCATTATGATTTGAGGAAAATCTTATTAAATTTTGAGAATAAAGTCATTATGATTTGAGAAAATCTTATTAAATTGAGAATAAAGTCTTTATGATTTGAGGATCTTATTAAATTTGAGAATAAATTATGATTTGAGAATAAAATTTATGATTTGAGGAAAATCTTATTAAATTGAGAATAAAGTCTTTATGATTTGAGGAAAATCTTATTAAATTTTGAGAATAAAGTCTTTATGATTTGAGGAAAATCTTATTAAATTTTGAGAATAAAGTCATTATGATTTGAGAATAAAGTCTTTATGATTTGAGGAAAATCTTATTAAATTGAGAATAAAGTCTTTATGATTTGAGGAAAATCTTATTAAATTTTGAGAATAAAGTCATTATGATGTGAGAATAAAGTCTTTATGATTTGAGGAAAATCTTATTAAATTTTGAGAATAAAGTCATTATGATTTGAGAAAATCTTATTAAATTTTGAGAATAAAGTCTTTATGATTTGAGGAAAATCTTATTAAATTTTGAGAATAAAGTCTTTATGATTTGAGGAAAATCTTATTAAATTTTGAGAATAAAGTCTTTATGATTTGAGGAAAATCTTATTAAATTTTGAGAATAAAGAATGATTATGATTTGAGAAAATCTTATTAAATTTTGAGAATAAAGTCTTTATGATTTGAGGAAAATCTTATTAAATTTTGAGAATAAAGTCTTTATGATTTGAGGAAAATCTTATTAAATTTTGAGAATAAAGTCTTTATGATTTGAGGAAAATCTTATTAAATTTTGAGAATAAAGTCTTTATGATTTGAGGAAAATCTTATTAAATTTTGAGAATAAAGTCTTTATGATTTGAGAAAATCTTATTAAATTTTGAGAATAAAGTCTTTATGATTTGAGGAAAATCTTATTAAATTTTGAGAATAAAGTCTTTATGATTTGAGAATAAAGTCTTTATGATTTGAGGAAAATCTTATTAAATTGAGAATAAAGTCTTTATGATTTGAGAAAATCTTATTAAATTTTGAGAATAAAGTCTTTATGATTTGAGAAAATCTTATTAAATTTTGAGAATAAAGTCTTTATCTTATTAAATTTTGAGAATAAAGTCTTTATGATTTGAGGAAAATCTTATTAAATTTTGAGAATAAAGTCTTTATGATTTGAGGAAAATCTTATTAAATTTTGAGAATAAAGTCTTTATGATTTGAGAAAATCTTATTAATTTTGAGAATAAAGTCTTTATGATTTGAGGAAAATCTTATTAAATTTTGAGAATAAAGTCTTTATGATTTGAGAAAATCTTATTAAATTTTGAGAATAAAGTCTTTATGATTTGAGAAAATCTTATTAAATTTTGAGAATAAAGTCTTTATGATTTGAGGAAAATCTTATTAAATTTTGAGAATAAAGTCTTTATGATTTGAGGAAAATCTTATTAAATTTTGAGAATAAAGTCTTTATGATTTGAGGAAAATCTTTATGATTTGAGGAAAATCTTATTAAATTTTGAGAATAAAGTCTTTATGATTTGAGGAAAATCTTATTAAATTTTGAGAATAAAGTCATTATGATTTGAGAATAAAGTCTTTATGATTTGAGGAAAATCTTATTAAATTTTGAGAATAAAGTCTTTATGATTTGAGAAAATCTTATTAAATTTTGAGAATAAAGTCATTATGATTGAGAATAAAGTCTTTATGATTTGAGGAAAATCTTATTAAATTTTGAGAATAAAGTCTTTATGATTTGAGGAAAATCTTATTAAATTTTGAGAATAAAGTCTTTATGATTTGAGGAAAATCTTATTAAATTTTGAGAATAAAGTCTTTAAATTTTGAGAATAAAGTCTTTATGATTTGAGGAAAATCTTATTAAATTTTGAGAATAAAGTCTTTATGATTTGAGGAAAATCTTATTAAATTTTGAGAATAAAGTCTTTATGATTTGAGAAAATCTTATTAAATTTTGAGAATAAAGTCTTTATGATTTTTGAAAATCTTATTAAATTTTGAGAATAAAGTCTTTATGATTTGAGGAAAATCTTATTAAATTTTGAGAATAAAGTCTTTATGATTTGAGGAAAATCTTAAATTTTGAGAAAGTCATTATGATTTGAGAATAAAGTCTTTATGATTTGAGGAAAATCTTATTAAATTTTGAGAATAAAGTCTTTATGATTTGAGGAAAATCTTATTAAATTTTGAGAATAAAGTCTTTATGATTTGAGGAAAATCTTATTATAATTGAGAATAAAGTCTTTATGATTTGAGAATAAAGTCATTATGATTTGAGGAAAATCTTATTAAATTTTGAGAATAAAGTCTTTATGATTTGAGGAAAATCTTATTAAATTTTGAGAATAAAGTCTTTATGATTTGAGAATAAAGATTTGAGGAAAATCTTATTAAATTTTGAGAATAAAGTCTTTATGATTTTGAGGAAAAGGAAAATCTTATTAAATTTTGAGAATAAAGTCTTTATGATTGAGAATAAAGTCTTTATGATTTGAGGAAAATCTTATTAAATTTTGAGAATAAAGTCTTTATGATTTGAGAATAAAGTCATTATGATTTGAGGAAAATCTTATTAAATTTTGAGAATAAAGTCTTTATGATTTGAGGAAAATCTTATTAAATTTTGAGAATAAAGTCTTTATGATTTGAGGAAAATCTTATTAAATTTTGAGAATAAAGTCTTTATGATTTGAGGAAAATCTTATTAAATTTTGAGAATAAAGTCTTTATGATTTGAGGAAAATCTTATTAAATTTGAGAAGAAAAGTTATTATGATTTGAGGAAAATCTTATTAAATTTTGAGAATAAAGTCATTATGATTTGAGAATAAAGTCATTTATTAAATTCTTTTGAGAATAAAGTCTTTATGATTTGAGGAAAATCTTATTAAATTTTGAGAATAAAGTCTTTATGATTTGAGAATAAAGTCTTTATGATTTGAGGAAAATCTTATTAAATTTTGAGAATAAAGTCTTTATGATTTGAGGAAAATCTTATTAAATTTTGATTTGAGAATAAAGTCTTTATGATTTGAGGAAAATCTTATTAAATTTTGAGAATAAAGTCTTTATGATTTGAGAAAATCTTATTAAATTTTGAGAATAAAGTCTTTATGATTTGAGGAAAATCTTATTAAATTTTGAGAATAAAGTCTTTATGATTTGAGGAAAATCTTATTAAATTTTGAGAATAAAGTCTTTATGATTTGAGGAAAATCTTATTAAATTTTGAGAATAAAGTCTTTATGATTTGAGGAAAATCTTATTAAATTTTGAGAATAAAGTCTTTATGATTTGAGGAAAATCTTATTAAATTTTGAGAATAAAGTCTTTATGATTTGAGAAAATCTTATTAAATTTGAGAATAAAGTCTTTATGATTTGAGAATAAAGTCTATTAAATGAGAATAAATTTGATTTGAGGAAAATCTTATTAAATTTTGAGAATAAAGTCATTATGATTTGAGAATAAATTATGATTTGAGGAAAATCTTATTAAATTTTGAGAATAAAGTCTTTATGATTTGAGGAAAATCTTATTAAATTTTGAGAATAAAGTCTTTATGATTTGAGGAAAATCTTATTAAATTTTGAGAATAAAGTCTTTATGATTTGAGGAAAATCTTATTAAATTTTGAGAATAAAGTCTTTGATTTGATTTTGAGAATAAAGTCTTTATGATTTGAGAAAAATCTTATTAAATTTTGAGAATAAAGTCTTTATGATTTGAGGAAAATCTTATGATTTGAGAATAAAGTCTTTATGATTTGAGGAAAAAATCTTATTAAATTTTTGAGAATAAAGTCTTTATGATTTGAGGAAAATCTTATTAAATTTTGAGAATAAAGTCTTTATGATTTGAGGAAAATAAATTAAATTTTGAGAATGATTATGAGGAAAATCTTATTATGATTTTGAGAATAAAGTCTTTATGATTTGAGGAAAATCTTATTAAATTTTGAGAATAAAGTCTTTATGATTTGAGGAAAATCTTATTAAATTTTGAGAATAAAGTCTTTATGATTTGAGGAAAATCTTATTAAATTTTGAGAATAAAGTCTTTATGATTTGAGGAAAATCTTATTAAATTTTGAGAATAAAGTCTTTATGATTTGAGGAAAATCTTATTAAATTGAGAATAAAGTCATTATGATTTGAGAAAATCTTATTAAATTTTGAGAATAAAGTCTTTATGATTTGAGGAAAATCTTAAAAATTTTGAGAATAAAGTCTTTTATGATTTGAGAATAAAGTCTTTATTGATTTTGAGAATAAAGTCTTTATGATTTGAGGAAAATCTTATTAAATTTTGAGAATAAAGTCTTTATGATTTGAGGAAAATCTTATTAAATTTTGAGAATAAAGTCTTATTATGATTTGAGTGATAAAGTCTTATTAAATTTTGAGAATAAAGTCTTTATGATTTGAGGAAAATCTTATTAAATTTGAGAATAAAGTCATTATGATTTGAGGAAAATCTTATTAAATTTTGAGAATAAAGTCATTATGATTTGAGAATAAAGTCTTTATGATTTGAGGAAAATCTTATTAAATTTTGAGAATAAAGTCTTTATGATTTGAGGAAAATCTTATTAAATTTTGAGAATAAAGTCATTATGATTTGATTTTGAGAAAAGTCTTATTAAATTTTGAGAATAAAGTCTTTATGATTTGAGAATAAAGTCTTTTATGAAAATTTGAGAATAAAGTCTTTATGATTTGAGGAAAATCTTATTAAATTTTGAGAATAAAGTCTTTATGATTTGAGAAAATCTTATTAAATTTTGAGAATAAAGTCTTTTGATTTGAGAAAATCTTATTAAATTTTGAGAATAATTATTATGATTTGAGAATAAAGTCTTTATGATTTGAGGAAAATCTTATTAAATTTTGAGAATAAAGTCTTTATGATTTGAGGAAAATCTTATTAAATTTTGAGAATAAAAGTCATTATGATTTGAGGAAAATCTTATTAAATTTTGAGAATAAAGTCTTTATGATTTGAGGAAAATCTTATTAAATTTTGAGAATAAAGTCTTTATGATTTGAGGAAAATCTTATTAAATTTTGAGAATAAAGTCATTATGATTTGAGAATAAAGTCTATTAATTTGAGAATAAAGTCTTTATGATTTGAGGAAAATCTTATTAAATTTTGAGAATAAAGTCTTTATGATTTGAGGAAAATCTTATTAAATTTTGAGAATAAAGTCTTTATGATTTGAGGAAAATCTTATTAAATTTTGAGAATAAAGTCTTTATGATTTGAGGAAAATCTTATTAAATTTTGAGAATAAAGTCTTTATGATTTGAGGAAAATCTTATTAAATTTGAGAATAAAGTCTTTATGATTTGAGAAAAAGTCTTATTAAATTTGAGAATAAAGTCTTTATGATTTGAGGAAAATCTTATTAAATTTTGAGAATAAAGTCTTTATGATTTGAGGAAAATCTTATTAAATTTTGAGAATAAAGTCATTATGATTTGAGAATAAAGTATTATGATTTGAGGAAAATCTTATTAAATTTTGAGAATAAAGTCTTTATGATTTGAGGAAAATCTTATTAAATTTTGAGAATAAAGTCTTTATGATTTGAGGAAAATCTTATTAAATTTTGAGAATAAAGTCTTTATGATTTGAGGAAAATCTTATTAAATTTTGAGAATAAAGTCTTTATGATTTGAGGAAAATCTTATTAAATTATGAGAATAAAGTCTTTATTAGGATTTTTGAGAATAAAGTCTTTATGATTTGAGGAAAATCTTATTAAATTTTGAGAATAAAGTCTTTATGATTTGAGGAAAATCTTATTAAATTTTGAGAATAAAGTCTTTATGATTTGAGGAAAATCTTATTAAATTTTGAGAATAAAGTCTTTATGATTTGAGGAAAATCTTATTAAATTTTGAGAATAAAGTCTTTATGATTTGAGGAAAATCTTATTAAATTTTGAGAATAAAGTCTTTATGATTTGAGAAAATCTTATTAAATTTTGAGAATAAAGTCTTTGATTTGAGGAAAATCTTATTAAATTTGAGAATAAAGTCTTTATGATTTGAGAAAAATCTTATTAATTTTGAGAATAAAGTCATTTGATTTGAGAAAAAGTCTTTATGATTTGAGAATAAATCTTTATGATTTGAGAATAAAGTCTTTATGATTTGAGGAAAATCTTATTAAATTTTGAGAATAAAGTCTTTATGATTTGAGGAAAATCTTATTAAATTATTGAGAATAAAGTCTTTTATGATTTGAGAAAAAGTCTTATTTAAATTATGAGATTTTGAGAATAAAGTCTTTATGATTTGAGAAAAAGTAATTAAATTTTGAGAATAAAGTCATTATGATTTGAGAATAAAGTCTTATTAAATCTTATTTTGAGAATAAAGTCTTTATGATTTGAGGAAAATCTTATTAAATTTTGAGAATAAAGTCTTTATGATTTGAGGAAAATCTTATTAAATTTTGAGAATAAAGTCTTTATGATTTGAGGAAAATCTTATTAAATTTTGAGAATAAAGTCTTTATGATTTGAGAGGAAAAGTCTTTATGATTTGAGGAAAATCTTATTAAATTTTGAGAATAAAGTCTTTATGATTTGAGGAAAATCTTATTAAATTTTGAGAATAAAGTCTTTATGATTTGAGGAAAATCTTATTAAATTATGAGAATAAAGTCTTTATGATTTGAGGAAAATCTTATTAAATTTTGAGAATAAATATGATTTGAGAAAATCTTATTAAATTTGAGAATAAAGTCTTTATGATTTGAGGAAAATCTTATTAAATTTTGAGAATAAAGTCTTTATGATTTGAGGAAAATCTTATTAAATTTGAGAATAAAGTCATTATGATTTGAGAATAAAGTCTTTATGATTTGAGGAAAATCTTATTAAATTTGAGAATAAAGTCTTTATGATTTGAGGAAAATCTTATTAAATTTTGAGAATAAAGTCTTTATGATTTGAGAAAATCTTATTTATGAGAATAAAATGATTTGAGAATAAAGTCTTTATGATTTGAGGAAAATCTTATTAAATTTTGAGAATAAAGTCTTTATGATTTGAGGAAAATCTTATTAAATTTTGATTTAGGAAAATCTTATTAAATTTTGAGAATAAAGTCTTTATGATTTGAGGAAAATCTTATTAAATTTTGAGAATAAAGTCTTTATGATTTGAGGAAAATCTTATTAAATTTTGAGAATAAAGTCTTTATGATTTGAGGAAAATCTTATTAAATTTGAGAATAAAGTCTTTATGATTTGAGAAAAAGTCTTTATGATTTAAATCTTTGAGAATAAAGTCTTTATGATTTGAGGAAAATCTTATTAAATTTGAGAATAAAGTCTTTATGATTTGAGGAAAATCTTATTAAATTTTGAGAATAAAGTCTTTATGATTTGAGGAAAATCTTATTAAATTTTGAGAATAAAGTCTTTATGATTTGAGGAAAATCTTATTAAATTTTGAGAATAAAGTCTTTATGATTTGAGGAAAATCTTATTAAATTTGAGAATAAAGTCTTTATGATTTGAGAAAATCTTATTAAATTTTGAGAATAAAGTCTTTATGATTTGAGGAAAATCTTATTAAATTTTGAGAATAAAGTCTTTATGATTTGAGGAAAATCTTATTAAATTTTGAGAATAAAGTCATTATGATTTTATGATTTGAGGAAAATCTTATTAAATTTTGAGAATAAAGTCTTTATGATTTGAGAAAATCTTATTAATGATTTGAGAATAAAGTCTTTATGATTTGAGGAAAATCTTATTAAATTTTGAGAATAAAGTCTTTATGATTTGAGAATAAAGTCTTTATGATTTGAGGAAAATCTTATTAAATTTTGAGAATAAAGTCTTTATGATTTGAGGAAAATCTTATTAAATTTTGAGAATAAAGTCATTATGATTTGAGGAGAATAAAGTAAATTTGAGAATGATTTGAGGAAAATCTTATTAAATTTTGAGAATAAAGTCTTTATGATTTGAGGAAAATCTTATTAAATTTTGAGAATAAAGTCATTATGATTTGAGAATAAAGTCTTTATGATTTGAGGAAAATCTTATTAAATTTTGAGAATAAAGTCTTTATGATTTGAGGAAAATCTTATTAAATTTTGAGAATAAAGTCTTTATGATTTGATTAAATTTGAGAATAAAGTCTTTATGATTTGAGGAAAATCTTATTAAATTTTGAGAATAAAGTCTTTATGATTTGAGGAAAATCTTATTAAATTTTGAGAATAAAGTCTTTATGATTTGAGAAAATCTTATTAAATTTTGAGAATAAAGTCTTTATGATTTGAGGAAAATCTTATTAAATTTTGAGAATAAAGTCTTTATGATTTGAGGAAAATCTTATTAAATTTTGAGAATAAAGTCTTTATGATTTGATTTGAGGAAAATCTTATTAAATTTTGAGAATAAAGTCTTTATGATTTGAGGAAAATCTTATTAAATTTTGAGAATAAAGTCTTTATGATTTGAGAAAATCTTATTAAATTTTGAGAATAAAGTTTATGATTTGAGGAAAATCTTATTAAATTTTGAGAATAAAGTCTTTATGATTTGAGGAAAATCTTATTAAATTTTGAGAATAAAGTCTTTATGATTTGATTTGAGGAAAATCTTATTAAATTTTGAGAATAAAGTCTTTATGATTTGAGGAAAATCTTATTAAATTTTGAGAATAAAGTCTTTATGATGATTTGAGGAAAATCTTATTAAATTTTGAGAATAAAGTCTTTATGATTTGAGGAAAATCTTATTAAATTTTGAGAATAAAGTCTTTATGATTTGAGGAAAATCTTATTAAATTTGAGAATAAAGTCTTTATGATTTGAGGAAAATCTTATTAAATTTATGAGAATAAAGTCTTTATGATTTGAGAATAAAGTCTTTATGATTTGAGGAAAATCTTATTAAATTTTGAGAATAAAGTCTTTATGATTTGAGAAAAAGTCTTTTTATTTGAGGAAAATCTTATTAAATTTTGAGAATAAAGTCTTTATGATTTGAGAAAATCTTATTAAATTTTGAGAATAAAGTCTTTATGATTTGAGGAAAATCTTATTAAATTTTGAGAATAAAGTCTTTATGATTTGAGAAAAATCTTATTAAATTTTGAGAATAAAGTCTTATTATGATTTGAGAATAAAGTCTTTATGATTTGAGAATAAAGTCTTATTATTTGAGGAAAATCTTATTTGAGAATAAAGTCTTTATGATTTG